>DF242632.1:0-22035 GCA_000507305.1 Breviolum minutum Mf 1.05b.01
CATTTAGCCATCTTCCGTGAACCCCATGTCAGCGGTGGTTTGCATTTCCATTGTGCTACGTCTTTGTCGCAGCGGTGCAGGTGGGTACCATGGAAAAAATCATTGGAGAAGCGCAACATTGCGGCGCACTTCAGTCAAATCCAGTTGGCTGAGACCACAAAACACCGAAAGCAGCAATACGCTTATATGCTTCGGTATTGCTTCTTACCATCGGCTCACAAGGCCCTTGGCTCTCTCGACCCCGAGCCCCTGTTGTACCATTGTGATGGCAGACACCCTCCACTAATTGATGCTATTCAAGGCATCTTGGACGCCGAGGGCGTGACGACCTCTCTGCAGGAGAAATTTCTTCAACGAGTCCAAGCTGGGAAGCGTGGCTCTACGCGTTTCTTGGAGACTTGTCTACAGAATTTGAATTAAGGTTTTGACGTCTCACACTTTATTTTTTCTTTCAAGGTCCTGCGCGTCTCTGTGCAAGAGATATTTGGTAGTACTTTAGTGCCCGCCCGGGTGTTCTGTCCAGGATATCCACCTGTGGCCAGTGGTCAAGAGCTTGAATGTAAGTTCCTCCGATCCCTTGCTGCTGCCGAAGCTCTTACAGCATGCCCGACGAACCGGCAACGAGCCTCTCGTCGCCTATTTGTTTAAGAATCATCAAGCCTTGCGAGACAAGGCCGGGAATCAATATATCCTGACCCGACGTCATGAAGAACGGCTACAGACCTAGTGTATGTAGACTGTAGGTAGTTGCAAGTATATATTTGCTTTGGTGAGTGAAAATTTACCGACAACTTCCTTTCTAGAGCGGCCACACAAGTCGTATTGATGACACAGGTGGACATGTGCTGGCAGCTGGAGAACTGCGAAGCTTTGATTCAGGATGGTGAGAAAACCGTGTGGAAACGGTTTCTGTCTTCCTTGGAGAAGCCGTGCTGCTGCGCTGGCGAATGGGCAGTGGCTGCTCGTGAGATTGTCGTCAACAATGAGCTGAATGAGAAAAATCTTTGCGCCGATATCCGCNTATATATATATACATGTGTTCTATATTACACAGAATATTTGTGTTTATCAACATGAAATTTTGTGTGTTTTAAAGTATCCCGGATCGTAAGGTTTTCAAGGACTTCAAACCACCACACCTAAGGCAAAGTTTGAAAGGCTTGTGGAGAAAACCCATGCCTGATACTTTGATTCATCGTCGCGTCGAACCACGTGTCTTGGATGTAAGATGGGATGAGTTAGGCCACCGGTGGAGGCCTGTGCTAGGACTTTTTGAAACGTCAGCAGTTGGGGTAAGTTGGGCCACACATTTCCAGATGTTTTTTTTAAGTTCTGGTTTGAATCGCATTCTTCTCATTCACTTTGCCACTTTTTCTCTGCTGTCGATCCTTTTGTAAAAGATAGTGTGTGGCAATGGACCTTTCTTTGAAGAAGAAAGGTACCATTTTGACCTTCTTCAGAATGGACAATTTACAGTGACAGTTCCAGATGTTTGAGTTGGTTTGTTTTGTTTCTTACGTCTGGACAAGTTCGAAATCCCTGGATTTCTTCGATGGGGAAAAATCGAAGCATAGAAATATCTTGGGCGACTTTCAGTTGGATGAGTAGACATGATTGGTGAAACTTCCCAAAATCAATATGATCAGCCTTCACTTCACAAGAAACCTAGGATTGTGCTTCAGCAAAAGATGGTTGAACTGTTTTCCTCCAAAAACTCTCAATATCAATAGATTAAAGAACATCATAATTATAGCACCTCTGCAAAGGTTTTGTAATATTTTTCGAATGTTTTCATAGGTGTTATATATTCCCACCAAATCAAAAACTAAGCCGTTTCCCCTCATTGAACGGAGGCCCCGAAATCCCAACCGGAACACATTGAGATGTCTCCACGGTCAAGGCGCCCCGAGTGACAAACCTGAAAGTCCACATGGAGACCTACTGCTGAGATGACGTTGACATCCGACTCCCAAGAGGGCGAAGTTGCGGTGTGCTTTTTGTTTTTTTTCCATATGAGAAAGTTGAGAGGTTTTGATAGGGATGGTTGCTATGCTTTTAGTTATAGTCGGTTGGTTGACACAAGTTGGTGAGGTTTATAGAGATCCTGTGCATTTTTTTTGGTGTAGATTGAAACGTTTTGTTGCTTCGAACAAAAGCGTAGCAATGAATCTAGAGTGTGTTTTCCAACCCTGGCAGCTTTTCTGCGCATGTACAAAGAAGAAGATGGCGTTTTTGTTGACAAAAATCCACTTTTCACCTCCACAAAAATCGGTGGAGCTCAACTCCAACTCAATCCCTTAAAGGGATGGATTGGGTAAGTTTGATAATGTGAAGATTCCACCAAGAGTGGATGACCCAGTCAATGCAACCAGTGAGATTTGCATGGAGATTTGGCTGCGTGCTAAATCTCACTCGAAAAGAGATGGAGAGGGACTTTGGAAGGTCTGACATTGACAGAGATAGAAGGGCAATACGATGGAATTTTCACCTTGATCCGACAGCCTATGTTATCCATGGGCATTCAGCCACCAACCTTTCTTAGTAAGCACCAGCCGTAACAGTGCCTTCCTTCCTGCACACGTGTTCTGCAGTTCAATTTTGCGAAGCCATTTGAGCATCAGATGGGCATGCTACAAAGAACAGAGTCATGCAGTGAGACTAGAAACACAGAGTTTGACTTGAAGCGAGAAAAAGAGAGACGTTAAAAGTGAAGTTGCAGCCCCCCGAGCCCAGAAAGAAGGGACCTTTCGATTAATGATTGTGAGATTGTGAACCTTTCTGTGAAAGCATCTTCCGGTTTCTACCGGGTGTTGTGGGACCGGTACTGGTGGGGGTATTTTCTATTTGGTGGACTTTTGCCAGATTTAGGGAATTTGCAGCAACAGATTCCATGATTTTTTTCCTTGACATCAACAGCCCGGAATGAACTCCAGGGACGAACTGTCCCGGGGTATCGTAGCTTATGGCCCCGGTCCCGTCGAGGGAGATGACAATGGGGCACGTAAGGAATATGCCAATCCCGACTTCTGGGAAAAGCGCTTTGAAGGAACAGAAGGTCTCTTGACTTTATTGAAATTCATTTTTAAGAAAAGGGATTTGTTGCAGGTCCAAGATATTTTTTGGTAGAGATTTGTGAAATGTAAGTGAAAGGAGAGGAGAGGAGTTTTTTAAAGAAGAAGATCTCTGAGTCAGAATGGGTAAAGTTGAGAAGGATGTATGAAAGCATTGACACTTTAAAAGCCAAAACATGTTTGAAAATTGTTTGAATAACAAAAAACAAGTCCTTTGACTTATTCCTCGAGCTTTTTTTTGTTTCCCTCGGGAGCTCGATGATTGCAGGCATTTTTGTCAATTCGTGAAGCTCTTCAGAATGCTGTTTTTTTTGTTTTGCTGCCAGTTTTGCATTGTTTGAGATGAAACCACGAAGCACCCAACACTTGGCCGCCTTGAAGGTCTTTTTGATTGGTATGCCACCTATGAGGAATTGAACGATGCTCGGTGGTATGAAAATGCAAGAGTGTGTTTCTCAGATATTTTTTCCCCAAATAGCTTTATCTATAAGGGGTTCTTACTTCAAGGGTTGGGGTCTATGCTGGCATAATTTTTTCTAGATTTCCACCAGTTTTCAAGCATCCTTGTGATGCAACGTTTCACCTTCAACCCTTCTGTTTTTTTCTTCGACCTGGCGCGCTGGCTCCAAAACGCTTCCACGCACACACCAAGGATACCTTTGAAGAGTTTTGTCCCGTGAGACGTGAGGGTTCCGGGGATCTCCTGGTCGTCGGTTGCGGGAATTCGGCCTTCTCAGCGGAACTGCACGCCGCGGGATATCAGCAGATCACCAGCATCGACATCTCCGCGACGGCCATTCGGAAGATGCAGAAACACTTTGAGCGACCGGGTCTCACGTGGCAACTTGGGTGAATTTGAAGGGATTGGCAACAAAAAGCGATGGATTGGAGGGGGGATGATTTTTTTGTTTTTTGACGAGTTTTGTTTGAAAACAAGATATCATGTAGTGTAGTATCTATGTTGGATTTCCATGATGCATACGATAGAATATGTTTGTCAAATATGTACACATCAATTGAGACTCAAGCAAAAAGTCTCTGAAAGATGGCTATACAATGAATGGCTTGGGCGAAAGTGCCTTTATACTTTTAATGAGACGTTGGAGGTTAGTTCTTTATCCTGACAAGTTGGCATATTTTGGCGAAATATGATACAAACATAGAGTCATATGGTATAGTTTGTATAGACCTTATGTTCAAAAACATCCTCGGCTTAGCATGCTTACCACAAAAAGGATGTCGTCACCAAACCCAAAAAGCCTATGTTTCATTTTCTCTCGATTTTTTTTTTCGTCTTTTTTAAGCATTGGCCAAAAAAACGATGGTCTTTTCTTGAAAGGGAAGGGTGACTTTTGGTTTCTTAAAAAGAGACACAGCGGACAAATGCCCAAGAAAGAGGCGGTTGATGTGAGCGACCAAACAAGTTGAAGGAAAAATCAATCGACTTTCGCTGCTGTTCAACCACCATTGAGGCAAGACAATTTCGACCAACCCCGTTCGCGGTCGCCATTTTAAGGTTTTCCAGGGTTTTCCCACAAGAGAGACTCATCATGCGGGCGCTTTTCGGGAAGGTTTCTGCGACGAATGATGGGATTTTTTTTAATTGCGTGAAGATGGCCGAAGTAGGGTCCAAAGAGTTTCGTGTGTTTAGTGCTGACATAGTAATTTCATATTTTTTCTCTATATTTTTTCTCTATTTTTTGGGGGTTTCCAAAAATTGGGGGAAAACCACCAAAATGGATGGTTTTTAATGGAACACCCTATTAAAATGGATGATTTGGGGGGAACACCCACTATTTTCGGAAACACCCATATACTGGGGGGATATGGGACCTCTATTTTAAGTGCAGCCCTTTTCCACCTGCGTGGACATGATCCCAGTGACCACTGGGAGTCCACCTGGCTAAAGTCATCTTTTGCTTTCCATTCCACTTCTTGACACTGCTGCCAATTCTTTTGGTAAGGTTTACCCTCCAGGGAACTAACATATCCCACCTTGGGAAAAGGAAAATCATCTTCACAATGGCATTTTTGGGGGATATGTTAGTTCCCTGGAGGGTACCCTTTTATATCTTTTATGCCTGGACTCATTTGATAATTTGATTTTCTTTTCACTGGGACACCTTCAAGTTTCCCCAAAAAAAATCCGCAGCCCTTTGGATTGCCTTCAAAAGAAGCTGGCGTTTTTCTGCCTCGCGGTTGGTGAGGCAGACGATGGATGCCACGTCGATGACCTTCGAAGATGATCGTTTTGATTTGGCTGTGGACAAAGGTACGTTGGATGCCATGATGAGCGCTGGAGATCAAGAGCACACGCTCGCCGGAGCACCTTGTCATTGTGTGTTTTTTTTGGAATGGCAACAAACATGAAAGATGAGGATTGGATTGTAATGGTAGCTAGGGGGTGTATAGATAATAGATAGATGTATTGGTTTGTCGATATAGAAAATTCATATGATTTAGTTTGATTGTGAAGAGTATATATAATATAATATATATATATACAAACAATAAGTTTGATACCTGAACATTGAGAGTTTCGGGACTTCTCAGAAGTTTGCACATTGCAGCCGTTTGGGTTGGCTGCCCTGGGGAATCCCACATCAGAATCCCAATTCCGGGGGTTGCGACCGGAGCTCAGGCATGCTCATGCACCATTCTTCCCCCTTGAGTGGGTTTTGGTTGGCTGCGAGTAGATTATCCATCCCCTTCTACATTTCCAGGTGATGGACTTGTGCACAACTGGACCAGGTGAATGTAGAGGGGGATGATCATTCTACTATTGAAGATGGGATTTTCAGGAAAATATTCCGACAAGTAGTACATCTCACAAGATTTCTGATGAGCTATCACGGAGATTTTGCCCATGGAACTTATGAGAACTCAAAATCAGGTCTCATCATCTCAAATCATCCCAACAACACAGGTTTTTTCTGCTCAAAACATTGGAAAAGTTTGGAAGGGGCCAAACCTTAGGAACAAGAAGATCCCCATTCAATCTTGCAGTGTATTTTGTTGTTGTTGTTGTTGGGATTTTTGTTCTCTTTTGTAGATTTTTGTTCCCACCGAAATCTGTTCCCATTATTTTTTCCAACGTAAATGACTTGCCGGAAAAATTCTCCAAAACGTTCCTTCAGCGTCGTCTCGTATAACTCTTTGCAAAGGCGCTGCTCTCGGAGACGTGGCGCGTCTTGAAGCCTTCGGGGCTGCTGATTTTGGTGTCGCACAGTGGGAAGCGGATGAAGCTGTTGCGAAGCCACGGACACTGGCGATGCATCGAGCTGAGGCGATGTCGTCTCAGTCCACAGGTTGGCTTTTGGGGAGTTTGTATGTTTTTTTTTTGGGGGGGGGAGGGGGGAGGATTGGGGGTAAAGGTGCGGTGGTGAGGTCGTTGTTTTTATATTTTAGGCCCTTATATAGAGAAGGGATTGATTGTATATACATGGGGTTTGTATTAGTGCCGTAAATCTTGGAAGTTTTTAAAAACAGATGACATCTGGGAGTTTGTGGAATTGATGGTCGACCCCATCCCGTGAGGGGTCCCAATTGGTGATGTGAGGTCAGGTGACGTCATCCCTAATAGATGAAAACTTGTTGGATTTCGGGTCGGTGGCTTCTTGGTATTGCTATCAGTATTGGTTTTTAAATTTGTTTTGTTATATTATGTGATGTGCTTATTGTACCATTCATCATGAGACCCTATCACAAATTATCATCAATATATACTGAATATAATGATACATTTCTAGTAAGTTAGTTTTAGTGGAACATGTGCATATATGACGTGGCAAAAACATGTCTTAGGCTTTGTAAAATAACCATCCAACGCGGGACATGCTTTTGGTCGGGTCAAAAGCCTCATCCAATTGGCACGGTGGCACGTCGTCAAGAACAACCATTCAAAATTCATTATTGTGTTTGAAGGCTCCGCAAAGTGCCATTTCTGAAAAGGATTTTGAATATTCATGGACCATCCATATTGTGACAGTCATTCCATGAAAGACTTTTTAAAACAGAAGTCATGAGAATCAAAAGCTACTGAGATTCTCATGAAGAAGGTCACACAAAAACCTTTATATTATGTTTCCTTTCGTGTGATGCTTCCAAAAGTATGAGCACTGACTGAAACCGAAGGGTTTGAACATCTGAATGATTGACATTAAAAAAAGGGCGTCTCAACAATTACAGATGAATACCTGCGATTCTCGTATCATCCACAATCCACAACCTTAATTTTTTGCTGGGTATTTGACGACTTGCGTTCTTTCACGCCTTCAACTTTCACCGGTTGGTGGAATTTCTGAGTGCCTTGGGAGGCCACCTTCATCAACATGTTACGATCCAAGTTGCCCTTGGGTGCACCATTGAAGGATGCCTTCCAGCAGCCGCAACTGTTGCAAGAAGCAAGTCAGGAGGCCAAAGATGCTTTAAGGTGCCAAATGCATGTGCGTTTCGTGGTTGGTTGGTGGTTGGTTGTGTTAAAGCACATGGCACATCCTAGAAACCAACCAGGAGGAGGAAACCGATCATCCTGCAGGTGCAAATTTTTTTGAAGGTAGTTTTAGTTTCCTTGGAGGATTTTTTTTGGCTTGCATCACGGCAATATGTAACTAGTATGATGACCGACTTCGAAAGTCATCCCAGATGAACTGATTCTCAGAGGTCGGAACTCCTCTCATGACATGCTTTCAACCGCAAAACTTGCTGTCCTGATTGACTCCATGTGGTTTATATAGACCCCTGCCAGCAATTTGCAAGCCAGAAGGCAACTAGTTTTGCTAGTCATAGTTGTTAGGCAAGGGTGGAATCCATTGAATCAGTTCCCATGGCTTTGGAATTTGGCACGAAACTAGATGTCACAACTCCTCTCAAGACTGGTTTAGTCAAGGACCCATCATATGTATCATACATACCTCCACTGAAATTTAAAATTAGATACCCCAAAAATGACGCCATCTTTGAAGCGTGCATTTTTTTCCACAGCCGTGGCAGCACCCCATGACACACAGAGCCCATGAACTTTTGGTGGGATTAGGTCATATCAAAACCATCAAACTTTTCCACATCCCATCATGTTTGGTGCCCTCCCCGAAACTAACAGCACACCTGAAAATGAATGGTTGGAATACGATTGTTTCCTTTTGGGGGCCCGGCCTACTTTCAGGTTTCGTGGGTGTAAACCTATAAACCTGGGAAACCTCAGCACCAAAAGATGACGATTCAACACCAATCTCGGTGGCCTCATCAGTTATGTAGAAAAGTCAGGTATGTCTCAACCCCTACAAGAAAGATTGACAGTAGGGTAAACTTCCCAAAAAGAACCTGACATTTCAAAAGTTGAAGGGTGAAAATTTATGACTAATACCCTGCGTCAAACTGATAGAAAATCCCTAAGGTACCCTGATTTTCATACCATCAAAATGGTGGATCTTTTGGTTTACCGGAGTGGTAATTCACAAAATTCACTGAGATTTTTCATTCGGACAATTTCGTCGCAATTGGGGAGGCGCATGGCTTTTATTGATGCCTTCAGAATCTTCAAAGCAAGGCATGGTGCTATCTTTCAGAAGATTCGGAATGATTCGGCTGAAAGGTTGGATGTTGCAGATAGTTTAGGTAAAGTTTAGGTATTGAAAGGTATTGAAGTTTTGATTTGTTCCAGACGTTTCCTCGTTTTAACTTTCAGAATTTTTGTATGGGGTGGGCTTGATGATGTGAGAAAGAAAAAAGCCATGAAACGAAACTGGATGGCGGCGTGCTGGCATTTTTTTGGTTGGGGTACCTTTCCTACACATCTCTACTGAAGCTTTGACAGTCTGACATTTTTTGCTGGCCTACATTTTTGGCAGGAAGAAGGCACAAATGGGTGAAGATCGCATGGAAGCGGAGGAGCGTTGGGGGGGTCAAGATTGGGAAAGATAAAAACAGAACTGGATGGAGGATCTAGAACCCTAAACAACAATTTTTTAATGGATGTTTGGTGAAACAGCAATTTTGTATGTAATGATTTGGAATCATCCACTTGAAACAACGATAAGAAACTGGTTGTTTGGAGTTCGAGGTAGTTATATACATATTTTTGTGAGATTTCATCAGCTTGCAATTGCAGGGGTGCCTTTCCTCAGATTTTGTTTGACGGTGGGAAGCATCTATCTGTAAAGTATGCCTTGGGATCAAATCACCTGCACCCAGGATGGCAACCATGGAAGGATGAAGCTTCAGGCTTTTAAGTTCCCTGTTCACCTACCAAAAAATGTAAGCCTCGTCATCCTGCTTCCCCGACGAGGTTTCGCATTCCGTGTATCCAATCGATGAAAAAAACAACATATGTATGCCATCCCCCCAAAAAAGCCTAGAACATCCAGTCCGCCCGGTTGTTGGGGTTGTTTCTCCCCGAGCTGCTCGAACAAACAAAAGGAGGACTTGGCTGATGCGGCCGAGCAAAACGAGGAGAATGTGCCATCTGATCCACGCCGGCAACCCTTCTGCTACTGGGTGCTTGGAAAGTGGTTGCTGGTTGTGGAGCTGTGTGCACTGGTTGGCCCAGGGAACTCCATGAATCTTGCAGGATATGTTGGAAATTGAACACTGAAGTGTAAAACAGACTAAGAGAGTTGCGTCACAGTTCGTGATTCGACCAACATTTGAGTTTCATCGCAACGAAAACCAAGAACCTTAACCCTTGACCCTTGTGTTTTCTCAGCATCAATCTAGTCCCCTCAAAATGACTCAACCATCATCAACCATTTTTCATCTCTCAGGTTGAAGGTGAAACATGCCCAGACAAAACGCGCGTGTTTTGGAAGCTTTTTTTGGTTTGCGGTTTCTTTATTAAAACATATGATCTTAAATGCAAACGACCTAATGTACCTCAAAACGTGAACCTGGTTGAAGTCTAGGAAACAACGGAAGAGAGGGGGGTTCTTCATCCTCTCAGGATGATGTTAACACTTCATGTCTCTCAAATTATCATGGTAGGAAATCCCCAAATATGACGAGTTTAAGAACTAAGACGGGGTTCACACCTTGCGAAGTAGAGGCTTTCGGATGATGGGTTTGTTGTTCCTTGTAGTTGTTGAACGGTTCCTTTTTTTTTGGTTTCAACCTTGTGGCCCCTGCCATGTTCGTTTTGACCGTTTGACCAAATCCGCGGCTCACAACGTTGTACAAATAGTGCTTGAAAGTTGCAAGATATCTGCATTCCTTCCCCTTCAGCTGTTTTTTTTGGTTATGGCTTTCGCAGGTTGCTTTTTTTTGGGGGGAAAGGGTGTGTGTAAGAAAACTATATTTCAACACTTTATTTGAACATCCAACATAGAAATGTTTGGAGTTTGGATGCTGAACAAAAAGCATCCTTCAGAAACAAACAAAGAAAGCCAGTGGATTTTTTTTTTGTAGGATTCTTAAGGGGGGGGTGTTCAAGGGGAGGGTGCAACTGGGGAACCCTAAGGATTCCTAGGGGGGATTGGGGGAACCTTAGGGAACATTAGGGAAGATTAGGGGAATCACCACCCCCTTTTAAGAATCCTATTATTTTTGAAAGCCACCGAGTTTTTGTTGCCAAAAAATCACGTCCGAAGGTTGGGTCTATGTGCTCCGAAAGGTGGAGCATTCCAAGTGACGAAAAGTGTGGGGGTGCTGCTGGCAGGGGGAAACACGTTGCCTTGTACAGCCATGGTTATTGAATATTGAAACGCAAGGGAATGGCTGAACAAACATCAGGTGAGCTTAATGTTTATACTACTTTTCCTGATGTCATTTTTTTTTTTGCCCAGATGACCTATAGCCTATTGCGTGTCGTGTTTTTGGGTGGTTGCAACTCAATTTCATGCAATCTCATGGCCATTGGACCAACCTTCACGATCCTTGGCCGGCCTGGTTGGACATGTTCATAACCGGCAACAAAATGGCAGTTACCCATGAACCGCAGATGTTGGCTCGCCCTTTCTTTGCACGCTTGAGATCAGGGGTGGAATTTGTCAAAACAGGGTGCAGACTTGGAAGATCTTGTGGAGATTAGTGCCTTTGCGGACATCATGTTATCCCAAAAGGATCCAAAAAGTTACGTTGTTTGGAAGATCCCAAAAAACGTTTCACAACTTTTCCCACAGTTGGTTGAAAGATTCAAACCTCACTAGATGCAACCAGATGGTGAATTTCCCCTGGCTGTGGCAGAAGAGGCGTGCCAAGGGCGACACCCTCAAGGGTGTGGAAGTGACTCAAGTTATGCTCGACTTTTTTGGGAACCCTCCCTTTTCCCGATGGTTTTTCCGACCAGGATTTAATTTGATTTTCATATGTTTTTTGTTGGGGGGCATGGTGGCATGTTTACGGACATTTTTCAATGGCAATAAATTTTCCAACCAAGCATTGCGTTGGGTTTCCGCTACCCCGCGACCTCTTCTCCAGCTGTGGCCGTCTCCGATAAAGAATCCGTCCAAAATGATCCGAGGAATCAAAACAAGACAACTACTGTAAGACACCAAACCCAATCGTTTTTGATTTCGAGACGGTTTTATGTATACACACATTTGCGATGGATGTTGAACAATAGCTGTGAAAAAAATGAATCGCTTTTTCCAAGCGAACCGGCTTTCTTGATGGCAACTTTTCCAGTCAGCCAGGAATCGACCGACGATGCGAGGCATGGCTGGGGGCTTGCCGGTTGGAGCAGCTGGGCAAATTGTAGTGACCAACCGGGTCGAAGGAATTCCCCCAAATGGTGGCTTAGTAACGGAAATTCCTCCCAAAGATGTCATTAATTCAGCTTTAGGTACTTGCAGTAATTTGACCAGAATTGCAGGTCCCAGGTTTAGGACATCACTGGCTTTGGCAAGTTTTTTTCCCCTAGAGGACTTGGATAGTCCCTATCTTGTAAGACCAATCAAGGATGATGTCAACACAATTTTAAATTCCAAGAAGTGAGAAAGATTTGTTCAAATCATCGAAGCCAGCAAGCAGCTGCACAGAAATTTTCCGCACAGCAAGGATGGCCCCACATTCAGGCATACCTAAGGGATCATAAACGAACGAAGCACGCAGCTGAAAACACCATTGATTTGCTGCTAAGTTTTGTAGCTTCGAGTCAACTTGCCGTGGTAAACGCCCTGTTTTTCGTGCTAGGCCGCCACCTCCAGAAATCAAGGAGGTCGACAGGGCAGTTCGGGTAAGGTTCAGGATCAATAAAACAGGATAGAGTAATGTACAGTAAGTGTTTGAGGGTTTCTGTGCTTTGGGGGGAGGGAAAGCTACAAATTTCCATTTTTTTGGGCCTCAAGGCAAATGAGCAATGAAAAAGAGAGCCCCTGCAGTAGTTGTTTAGTGTTTTTGTTTGGGGATGACATCCTACCCATTTAAAAAGGGATTATTTCATATGCCAGTTATATATAGTTATATAGGGATCCCTAATAAACCAACCAGGATTCAATGGGGAAAGTAAGGGACCTTGTTATATATTTTTTCCTCGAAAGGGTTACAAAACCTCAGTTTTCGCTTGATTGGTAGCTCCTAAAAGTTCCATGGTGAAGCATAGTTCCCCTACAGCTTTCTGGTGTTTTTTTCCGTAGGGGTTGGATGATAAATCGGCAGTTGCACGACATGTGCAGTAGTTTAAGTACAAATTATAGGGTTAAACAGTTAAAACAGCATAGAAAAATAATAGCAAACGAAAAACATATTATATGTTGACTAACATGGAACATGTCTCTGGCAGGGTGATCCTCTGGTTGTTTTGATGAATAGTTGTTTTTGTTGCTGCCTATGCAAAGTATAAAGGTATCGATCAATGCCTGACCTCCGACATGTTGGAATAATTCCGGTTTGCACTACCCAACTTGCATCCCAAGAAAGTGAAAGTTGACTTCAAGTCATTGCCTCGTAAAGTCATTGGCTACTTGAATCACTTCCCGACTTGCTACATCGCTACAGCTCCAGGCACCCTTTGCACAGCTCTTTGATGGTTCTTTGGCACGACGCAGCGCGATATGTCGACAGTTGTCACGTTTATGGTGACTTGGCAACGTTTTTAAACGGTGCTGGAGTGGTAGGTCTAGGTTTTCAATCAACATGGGAATCGGGTGTTTCCAATCCAAACCCTTGTTTTTTGGTGTACATAAGGGATTATACTCCCGTGCAGTTGTAGGTATTCTAATACGCCAGTTACAAGGATCCCTATGAACCCATCCGTCGCTGGTCAAATTATAGCGACCTCACATGACCAAAAACCCCAAACGGAAGGATTTTCCCTTCTTTCAGGATGTTCCAGGTTGGTGAAATATTATAAATTTGGCCGGATCAGTGTATAATGAAATGCTGTTGATGGACAAAATCCTGCACCACCAAGGATGATAATTATTCCATCATTTATAGGGTTTTAACCATTTTCCGGTGGTGCAGGATTTCTTCCATCAACAGTATCATTCGGGTTTAATAGGAACGTTGCCCATTTGGCAAAGTGTCGAAATTGACCGACCACCTTTTCTTTCCAGGTCGAGTCCTCGGGGAAACGGACGTGGCAGCGGTTCAGCTTCAGCTTTTGAGAAGGAGCTTGAGAGATTGATACTGTTGGATGGTTCAGAAATTCCCCATGAACCGCCGTTTGGATGTGAAACAAAACCCTGGCAAATAATGGGATAACCATGGATAAAACCAAACAAACTCAACTGGTGATCGTTGGATTGTTTTACTTCCATCAACAGTATGATCGTAGTTGGCTTTTTGTTTTTTATCAACTCGGCGATGGGGAAATTTTACGACTTGGACGCATGGGTGTGTGAGAAAAAACACCAGATTTGGGAGCGAAATTAGAAAAAAAAACACATGGAAGAAGTATTCCTGGGCCCTCCAAGGGGTACCAAATGGATGGGAAAGGGTGCCCTTAAGCAACCCCTTCGGGTTTAAACATCACCCATTGTGAAGGTGCTTGGTTTGAAGATCTTTCATTGGTACAACCGTTAGTTTTATAAGTATATGTACATGAAAGTTACATTTTTCATCGTTCCTTTTCGGTGAAACATATGAGTGGCTTCAATGACGATATTCCAAAAAAAAACATCAGTTTGGATGAATGATTTCCACCAAAGAACCCCACTGAATGGCGCTGTTCAGCCTTCCTCGCGGAAGATCCTTCGAAATTCCATCCGGTAAACAGAGCTGGATGAGATATCCCCATTTTCAAGGAAGGAAATACAACCGTACATCTTCAAGGCAGGCAGCGAGGTGGTAGGAAAGACCTGGACTGTTAAAAAAAAGACAATCCCATGTTTTTTTTCTTGCTGCGCTGGAGGAAAAAATGCCCTATACTTTCCCGTTAACAAAAAACACCCAAAAAAACATCGATCCCCATATTTTAACCACCAAACCCGGGCCCGAGTCATTCCATTTCCGAGTGACTACCTGGTTGCCCCCCAGGAAGCGTCGAAGGCCTTGCTGATGCAACTTTTGGCGCCTCAATTGCGGTTGATGGCGTTGAAAGCCTTGCAAGAAATGCCATGCTGGGATCCCGAGGTCCTCAGCAAAATGGTGGGGTTGGGTTACCGGGTTGGGTGGACTGAAACGTTTGGTTCAGGAATGATCTTGTAGTATGTCGGGTGTAAGAGCAGTGATTTGGAAGCTAACACCGAACAAGGGTCATGATGATGTCATAGAGCCACATCTGAAGTGGACAAAGGAAACGATTTTCATCGATTTTCAATGATTGGAAGTGGTGTTGTTCCCAGGCAACTTGGAATGATTTGGAATGAATATCAGGCTATGACCCGTTGAGATTTCCTGGGTGATGTCGATCCAAGGATGTTCCAAATTTGTGTGATAGTACCTGGAAACTGGAGAACCTTCATCCTGCCTTCAAAATTTTGATGGCATGTTGGGCCTCTTGAAAACAAACTTGATGGTAGAAAAGATGTAGACAATTGATGAAAAATGTCCTACACCCCAGAAAACTAAACTCACATAGAACTTCCAAAAAATGGATGCTTTCTATATATGTCCTCTTCCAGAGGGCGGGACCGGAGACTCCTTTCAGGTGCAAAAATCAGGCATGGTAGTTTCAGGGAGCCGCAGGTGGTAACAAGACTCCAATCACCTGAAGCTCCAAGCTCCGACTTCTGGCAGGTGCTGAACAGAGCGGTCCGACGTGCCCAGCACCGAAGACGTGGTGGTTTTCCGTGGTGGTTGGTTTTTGGGGTTTTTCCAATGGACATGCCACCTAAGGACATGAAGCAAACAACGATTTTTTTTCTTGGATTAACTGTTGAGATGCGGAAGATTTCGAAATGGGCCCTAATTTGCAGCGACTTTAGTTTGATTGGTTGGGTGACAGATCATAGTGAAAACCTTGCAGCTGAGTTTTGGCGATGGCAGGATCCAGCATACAGAATCCATCAGAATCCCAGATGAAGTGTTGAAAGGTATCATGATATGAGTTGGATCTAACCCCTGGGCCCAGGATGCAATCGTCACCACAAGGATGACGACTTATCACATGTTTTTAGGTTTTCACGGGAATTCGAGACCTAAACCTGCATTTTGCCAAGGATTGCATCGTCGAGTGGGGTTGGTAGATCCAAGATATGAGCATATCGTTTGTTTTAGGGATGAGGCCAAGAGTGAAGTTTTTAAGGTAAGACCTTGGACAGAGTGTTCAATTTTTTTTTTTGGATTCCCCCGATACTGTATTCATTTGTAAAAAGCCTAAATTTGTTGATCCATTTTCATGATGGAACAATCTTTGGGATTTTCGTTTTGTGTGTGTCACCCATGAAAGATCGACTCGATTTTCAACCGGTTTGGAGGTCCGTATCCCGCCCTTTCAAAAGGAGGTGACCGGTGACATTGGAGGGACTCGACATGGGCCGTTGTTTTTGGAAGGGTACTCCCCCTGAAAAGTGACATGTCCATGGAAAATCACCATTCTTAATGGGAGATACATCTTCAAATTGGTTGCTTTTCCATAACCACCCCATATACAAACAACACCAAATCTCCTAGGCCTAGGCTACAGCAAACCAAGACTGCAACAACGCATCGCAGGCCATTGAGCCATTGAGCCTGAGCAATTTTAATGTGGACAGTATTCACACATATTCACAATGTATTTCCACTATATGGGTGTTTCCTAAAATGGTGGTACCCCCAAAATCATCCATTTTAATAGGGTTTTCCATTCTAAACCATCCATTTTGGGGTACCACTATTTTTGGAAACATCCATATAGTACCGAAGTAATGCTCCGGATTGGATGTGTTTTTGTTTGGCTACTTAGTAGTAGATCTTTGATTAAAACAACCACTCAATTCTAAAAGACACCAAACAGGCGGAAAAAAAACAGTTGGGCCATGTAAAAAACAACTTCATCTCCATCAAAAAGAACAGGATAAGGGTTGTATTTTTGATCTAATTGGATATGAGCGCCCCCCCAAAACCTCCGACATTTTTTCAACAGTTACACGTTAAAAAAGAAATAAACATCCTTAAACCCTGCCGTGCTGCAGGACGATGGTTATCCGGAGGGGACAAATGCAAAAACACATCGGCCCTTAGAGCCTTGGTTCCTTGGTTGCCTGGGGTTTGCTGGGGTCGTTTTTTCAGGGTTTTGAAAAAAAAACACCTTGTTTTTTGTTGGATGAAAATGCTACTAAGGGTACTTTTTTAAGGAAGAGTTCCTAATATATAACTGGAACCTACTGGAATTTGGAAATTGGCACGAAAAAAAACCAAGATGTTTTTGGAGTTGATTGCTGAAAATAAAGGTCGCGATGGCATCTAGCACTTCCAATCGTCATAGCTGTTGGACAGGTCACAGACCTTAAGATCCTGAAGCTGAAATGCCATTTGATTTGGAGCCAATGCTATTAGATGAGTGATGAATTTTCCTAAACGGGTCCACAAAAGGCTAGCATTTCATCGGCAACCAGAATAGAGCCACGCTCAGAAGGATGTTGCCCTGTCATTCCCCCACACTACCATTGCCAAGGGAGAAAAATATGGCGCTCATTGCCATTTTCCATGAAAGGGTGCACGCATATGATTCAATGGTGTTCTTTGGTATATAAACATAGATACTGTGTATTGTATATATCCTTATGTATATACACATTACTTTTGTATGCTTGTATGTGCGTTCGTATGTTACGTAGTGTAATGATAGTTATGTTATGTTGCTGTTTGTTAATTATGTCATGTCATGTTACGTCGTTACGTTATGTCATGTTATGTCATGGTCGTGCTGCGCTTTATGTATCTATAAAACGCATGCGTAATGTCTATGCAGCGTATATGCAGCATATAGCCCATGCTGTGTATACGCAATGTATACGTAATGTGTATTTAATGTACGTATATGTATACAGGTATATGTATGTTTAGTTTAAATGTAGGTATGTAAATTTTTTTGTAGGTATGTTTTTTTTTATCTCTCTCTCTCTCTCTATACTTTAACTTTAACGTAAAAAACTCATTGCAATTCCAGGTACGGCGCTCTGTTCTTTGTATTGGACGATGAGGATCAACGCACACGTGCTGCCGCGCTGCAAGTCCTGGTAGCTGTCTGGGATGCCAAGGGGGGTCCACGGGTCCGGGGTGAGATCCCCTCGGGTCCGAACTAGGGACTATAAGTCATAGCGTCATAGGGCTCACTAGAAAGGCTACAACAAGTTAGTGGCCAACACCGTTCTCTTCCCCCCCCTCTCCTTTTTTTCTTTTTTTGTGCGTTTTTCTTTGTCTTTTTGTTTCTTTTTCTTGTTTTTTTGCTCGTCTTCTTTTTCTGTCGGTTTCTTCTTTTTTCTCTTCTTTCCCCCCGGAAGAGCGGGCCGCTTCCAAGAGTGCGGAAGGCTTTTCTCTTTCGCTTTGTTTCTTTTCTTGCTCTTCTTGGTTTCTTCGTCCTTTTCTTCTTGGCTCTCTTGTTCTTTGCTTTCTTTTTGCTTCTCTTTTCAACTGTTTTTTTTTGGGGGGGGCTTGTTTTTCTTTCTCAGCACGTGCGCTAGTGTCCCCATTTTGCTGTTTGTTGCTAGCGCTCGCAGCCAGAACCGTTGGCGGAATCGGCTTTCCACCCTTGTCCTGCAGCTTTTTTTGCCCGAGGCTCTTTGTTCCAGAAAATGTGGGGAGAAGGCGCCTAGCAACTGAGAGAAGCGATGGTTAGTTTGGGGTAGACACATGACAGGTGTGTTGTCAGAAGTTTTTTTCACGACGTAGTTTTGGCCTGTAACAGGTGTTTGTATTTCAAAATGTCTAATCTGTTTTCGGATACATCCTCCTTGATAGGAAGATTTCTTCAAAAAGAACAATAACTTATTTTTAGAATATTGAATATGTTTCAAGAGCATCATATACTAACAGTAATTGCGAATTCCGACACCCCACTTCCTTTCTTTCAAACGTTTATAGAATTCAAATCATTTTCATCGCAGCTTTCACTATCGTTTTATTTTACAAAATGTCCAGTACAAAATGGGTGTAAGAGACGAATTTCCGCCTGAAAAAACAATGACTTCAGGCCCCTGAAGTTGAAGGTCTTTTTCAACGCTTGGCGCAAATTGCCTCCCTCTGCCTTCATGATACATCTGAGATGGTGCGAAGTGAAGCGACGGTGGGGGAACTGCAGGGTATGGGCGATGTGGTTGGCCTGGGTGTTTTGCTTGGTACCGAATCCATTGGCATTTTTTTTGCATTGCGACGTGAAGGTTATTCATTTCTGCCGGGGTTTCAAAATTTGGGAATAAAGTGGGCAAAAAATTTCAAGCTGAGTTGGGTTAGAGTAGGAGTCATACACAATCGTGTGAATCGTCTGTGTATTTATACACGCACACATACACTCTTGCATCGAAAAGATGATAGTCAAAAGATAGCATGCCTGTTTGATTGTACAACTTGAGGTCTCGCCGAATTGTTAGAATCGCCCCTAGTTTGTATTTTGGAGTTGAGAATAGCCTTCTCCCTGTAGCAAATACATCGCGAAACTCCCCCAACGAGATTCTAAAGCTAGCAGCAGCTACCTTTCCTCCAACACTCATGTAAGTGGGCTTAAATGGGTTCATCGCGAAACAACCAGCATGCCCTTGTTGACAAACCGTTGTTTTCCCCCAAAAAAGTCATTGGGAAGTAAGATAGGTCACCTATCGCTGCAGGAACCCCCCAGCACCTTTGGTTTTCCAGGCGGCTCTGGTTGAAGTCATGACATCCAGAAATGTGTCGCTCACGGCCACCGCATCGTTGAAGGACACCCACCAGGGGTTTCCACCGGAAAACGTCAATGGGATTAGTCATGAGCAGATTTCAGGATCTATTAGATGGTGAATTCTGATCAAATACTGTTGATGGTTCAGAAATCCGGCGAGAAAACCAGTTGAGGTTGGTAGTTGGAAAACCCCATTATTTACATGGTTTTATACAGTTGTGTACCATTTCTGAACCATCAACAGTATCACCAAATATCCAGATTCTTCGGGACAGTTGGTGATGTTTTTCCAAATGACCAGGATCATTTGTAGAAACCCTGCAGGTTCAAAAACGACGATGGGTCAATCCAACTTCTGAGCGCTGGTTAAACCTGGGCGACTTTGAAATATGAAAGTTCACCCCCCAAATTGGGGAAATGATCCAACGTTTTAATCAGTTGAATACTATTACTATATTTTTGAAACGGTTTGAAACCACCAACTAGATAATCATTGAGCCACGAAAAAACCTGGCCTTACTTTCCATTGTACTGGTTGTTTTGTTTCGGGATCCTTATAATGGTTTAACATCATCCCCACAGAACTGGGTCATATAATCCCCTATATACGCTAAACAGCCAGCGTTTGTTTCATTGCTCCATTGCCCCCGCTTCATCCATAGGACGGCCCCACTCTGGAGACGGTGCTTCATGCTTTTCCACGCGATCCGCGTGCGGTTGGGCCTCCCAGAAAAAATCAATACAAATGTAGGGATTGGGATTTTTGAAGGATGGAAGTAAGTATAGCAGTCGTATACTTTAGAAGTTGCGCAAAATTTCAGGGAACTGCTCTGCCTGAAACTGACTGCAAAACGCACCTGAAAATGGATGGTTGGAAGACGATCCTTTCCTTTTGGGGCCCGGCCTACTTTTCAGGTGCGTTTGCTGTTAGTCTTAGGGACCGTAGAGAAGGTCGGTAAATTTCATCTATTTATTTTGATTTCCGGGAATCTTATTTTTCTTGGAAATTCCAGGGGCCTCCAAGCACGTGGGACCCCCACTTCCCACACGCTCTTGGGGGTGGAGAACATACACCTATCAACCTTCATGGAATCCACTGGTTCAAGCAGTGTTTTGGCAGGACTCACGGGGGGAAGTCCATGATGTTTGGGGAACATGTCGTTTTGAAACAGCTGATCTCAGACTTGTGGTTTTCGTTGGTTATCCGGTTTTCCCATTCCCAAGTCAAAACTCGATTTTTAGAAACCTCCAAATCACCTCAGTTTCACCTTCCCAAGAGCTATTTCCCCAACATTTCCGTCCAAAATTTCCAAAAAACCAGCCAGCAATGACTTTTCAGGTGTTGGAAGTCTTGAAATCCAGTCGTTTCAACGACATGGAGACATGCCAGCAGGCATTGGAGTGGATGCTCACAGTGCAGCCCTTGCAGGCCCAGCGCCATTCCAAGCAGAGAACTCACCCAAAATCTCATCGCTTCAGATTCGCGGACAGAAATAGTAGCCAATTTCAAAGATGCACACGCGACCAGGCATCCATTGCAGCCACTTTTTTGTGTGTAACAAAGCATTTACTCTCCCTGAAACTAACAGCAAAAGCCACTGAAAATAGGCCATCCCAGAATCCCAGAAGGAAATTCATCTTCCAACCACCGATTTTTAGGTGCTTTTGCCGTTAGTTTCAAGGAGTGCACATGTAATTTTTTAACTGCCTGCTAGGGGGAAAAAAAATCACAGCCCGCCGAGTGGAAATCACCAGGAGCAAGACCTGAGGGCTATTGCCTGGCGTTTGTCGGGGGAGATCAGAAAGATTGAGGAGACGGTGAGGGATGGCATCAGCCACGTTTGTTGAGTCATGTTGTGTCGTTAAGGCACTTACCCCTCCAGGGAACCTCCCCACAGATCTCCCACCTGGGGGAAGTTCGGAACAACATCGACTCAAAAAATGTTTCGGGAAGGGATATGTGATCCTTCCCAAGAAGGTATCTCCTTATTTATCTCTTCTCAAAAAAAACATGGTTCAGGCTCGATTTCTGGGGGGTTAAATTTGTGTTTCCGCAAGTAGAAGTGGGAGTGGTGGTGGTAGGTGTAGCAATGGTGATGGTAGTGGTAGGAGTAGTAGTAAAGCGTCCGAAAGTCTTCCGCTCCGAAAAAACGTGTTTGGCATAAAAGGGAAATGTTGAACAGTTTTGTGGTCTCCAAAGACCTATTTTAAGTGGGGAAATGCCTCTGAAAACCAAGGCTTGAAGCGACTGGAAACAAAGACTCAGCACCTACCCTGCCTGCAACTAGCAGTTCGCCTCTGAAAAGTGGCCGGGCCCCAAAAGGAAAGATGATCGACTTCCAACCAACCATTTTCAGGTGCTTTGAAACTGCTAGTTTCAAGGAAGGTGTTTTTGCCTAGCTGCTGCCAATCGGAAGGGATCCAAGGAGCCCCATTTCTATGCACATCTTGGGGGCTTGGGCCTCCCATCTTTGGGTCAGAAGCAGCACACTCATGAAGGGTATAATCTGACAAGCTAAATGTGTGCAAGATGCGCAGCACACATCTTTTTTTTAGATAAAACCAGGATATAGAAGAGCAGTGTGCATGAATTGAGCAGGGCTCCCTATTTTTTTAACCCCCGTACCCTATTTTTTTAACCTACCCTATTTTTTTAACCCCCAAAACCTATTTTTTTAACCCCCAGGAAAACCTATTTATTTAACCCCCGGGAATATTATTTCTTCAACCCCCGGAACCTATTTTTTTAACCCCCGGACCTTTTTTTAACCCCCCATCCCTTTTTTCACCTCC
>DF242632.1:22748-50449 GCA_000507305.1 Breviolum minutum Mf 1.05b.01
GCACAGCAGCAGGCCACGGGAACACCGGAAAGCAGATTGGAAGGTTCAAAAGAAAGGGGTCCATGGATGGGAGATTACAGAAACAGGTTCGGGGGTAAAAAAAAAGGGTGCCAGGGAGGGCGGGGGTTAAAAAAAGAGGTTCCAGGGACAGCGGGGGTTAAAAAAAGAGGTTCCAGGGACAGCGGAGGTTAAAAAAAGATAGGCGTAGGTTAAAAAAAAAGGGTTTGGGGGTTAAAAAAAAGGGCTACCCAATTGAGCATCCTTACCAGAAGGGTGGGTTGGGGTCCGTGGCATTTTCAGGAGCAGCCGCCACCAAAGAAGAGGAAGGGAAGTGTGCGTGATAGCAGCCTCCCATCAGCTACCAGGCTGGAGTTGACCTTAGAATCTCTAGTGGATTTGATGAACCTCTGCTATACGGGTTTGCCCCGGGAAAATGTCAAATTGTGCGGAAGAATCATGCAAAATGTTGAGGAGGGGAGGTGTTTTTTTTGGGGGGGAGGGGTCGATTTTTTGATGTGGATGACATGGGGGGTAACTTGGCATGATGGACGGAAGTCCGCTATCTCTTTCAGTATCGTCATCCTGGTTTCGGCTTATCTCATTATAACCTCATCCTCATCCTGCTCCTCCTCATCATCAGTTTTATCATCCTCAGTTGTTTTTCTTCAACTCCATTCCGCTGGCCTGAAGTGCATAGCCGACTACAATTGGGAAGACGGCTTTCTTCCGTTGGATGCTGGAATCATGCTCGGTAATTGGTTGCTGTCAAGAAGTTTGAGATTCAATGGGGGCTTGGTTGGAAGCAAGTCATTTTTCCTCTCCATCATAATAATCATTACTACATTACCGTAATCATGGTCACTTTCTTCTTCCTTGTCCCCATCATTCTCATCACCATCATCACCTTCTTCCCTTCTTGGTCCAGGGTCCTCACAGCTGCGTTGCTGCACGGCTCGCCCATGGATTCAGCACAGTTGGCTGACGCCTTGGCGCGCGGGGTGCGAATGGAACGGCCCCTTGGGCCTCAAGGGGTTTTCCCATGGGGATGTGGCTTGGGATTTCAAAACTTTGTAGATTTGTGTCCCTTTTTGTAGACATTTTTTTTTGGAATTGGTTTCGGAGCGGATGTTTCCTAGCACCTAGTTGGCTTGAAACGGCTTGGACCCTGAAGATGTAGGTTAGGTTTTAAAACAATGGGGGATATTGCAGCGACCTGTTAGTTTACTGGAGGCTACCCACGTGTGGGGAAAATTAAGGTTCATACAAATGTACGGAATACATTCCCTCAAACGAAAATAGGCCTTCCCACAAGGAAAAGTAGTAATTCCAACCATCCAAAACTTCAGGTGCTAATGTTAGTGTCCGGGAGGGTATATGAGATGTCTTGAGTTTTTTGTTTTTGCCAAAAAAATAGGTGCCTTGGTTTGGGAAACGGTGTCCTGTTTCACGCCCCTGTTGAGACACTAGGCCAGGGTAGGAACACCTTCCATACACACCCGGCTATACAAAAAAGAAAAACATATCGACCCAGCAACCGCCAATGTTTCGGGGGTTCCAACATGTTCAATTTTCGGGTGTGTACATCCACTGGGCAAAAGATGCCTTCATCCAAAAAAAGGTTGTTTTTGTTTCTTGGAGAGTCATTTTCAGTCATTTATCAGAAGGATTTTTGCTGAACATCATTTCTTTCGACCTCAGATATCATGAAGAGTTCCTTGGTCCCCAAAACCAAGGATGAGATCTGTTTTTTTTTCCCCTTGAATATTTTCCTGACCCTTAGGACCATAGAGCCCCCCATTTTTTGACCCCTAATTTTTGGCAAGGTCCAAGTTTTCCCCAACAACAAGGGCGAACTTAACTTCCAATCAAAAACAAGGGGCCCCATCATTTGGGTTCCAGGTACGTTTTCCTTAGGTAGCCATGTCGGGTTTCAGGGGTGGTGATGATGCCATTCACCGAGGCTGAAAACCTTAGCGCAGTGCCTCAGTTCCAGGCGTCCAACTACCGGGGGGGGTGTTTGATGGAGTCCAATTGAAACTGTGTTTTTTTGCCAAAGATAGAGTGAATAACTAGGTGGTGGTTTCCGACATTTTCATTTTTCACCCCTATCTGGGAAAAAATTGTCCGTTTTGACTCATATTAGTGGGTTGGTTCAACCACCAACTAGGTAAGATCTACTAAGAATAAGTTTGCCTTTGCCGACTTTGGCCGAAGAAAAACTGACGAAGAAAAGCTGACTGAAATTCGTATGGTTCGATGATGTTGGTCGATAGGTTTTTGGGTCATGGCAATCCACCTGCAGCAGCATATGCTTTGGTACAATGGCTGGTCAACCTACCCCTCCCCAAGGCACCCCCCCGCCAGAAATAAGGGCTTATGAAAACCATATGGTTTCCTGTAATAAAACCGGCTATTCAACCCTTATTTCTGGGGTGGGGTAATTACGTTAGGGGGGGGAGTAGGTTGACTAGCCATAACTCATCTGGTATCCACTACTTGATGCTTGTTGGAGGTGCGCCGAGGCCGACGCTTTGCCGAACCCAACTTCGAGGAGGGGTGGCCGTGTGGCCCTCATTGGTGGTAAATGATTAGCTCGGGTGGTATATAAGTGATCCGTTTTTTGGGGGTGGTGATGGTAAGTGATCTGCCTACCAACTATATGTAAAGCATTTTGGATTCAAAACGGAAAAATGGCTTCCGTTGCCCCCATTGTCAAACTATTGAAGGCGCGCAGTTGGGGTCTTTCCATCGCCGTAGTTCGCAAAAGGGTTAGCCCAGAACTTTGTACTTCAGTATCCTTCACGAGGGTGCTGTTCCCGGTAAAATTTGAAGGGTTGCTTGGAGCAATCCGGAGTAATCTATATTGATTTTCACCCTTACCTGCGGAAATGATCCAATTTGACGATCATATTTTTCAAATGGGTTGGTTCAACCCACCACCTAGATATTTGATTCTTCCCCTTGCTTTCCCTTGAATGAAACCAACAAAAAACCTTGCCTGGTGTTTTTTTTTTTTGCGTTGCAGCCAACTTGTTGCGGGATGTTTTTCGGGGAAATTCATCTAGGAGCCCAGAAGCTGGTGATGAGTTGTGCCTCGGTGTCGGGGTGAAGATTCCACCAGGTTGCCCTACAAAAGGCTGGTCACTGTACATTGGTGGTTGCTATAAGCAGCACCTTTAGTGAGGAGTTGGGGTTTGATGGTGTCATTCCTTTGGTCAAAGGATGCCAATGTACTGAGGTAAAAAGCTTGGTGTAGATATGGATGTTTCCGAAAATAGTGGTACCCCCAAATCATCCATTTTAACAGGGTCTTCCATCATAAACCATCCATTTTGGGGTACCTCTATTTTTGGAAACACCCATACATGTTCTTGTAGATGTTGGTTTCAATCATTTCTGATTTTCAAGCCTCTTAGGAGATTATTCAAGTTGATTACCGTTCTGTAATATTTTTTCTTTTTGGGGGGGGCTGAAACTAATACCTATAGATTCAGGAGGAACAACTTCAAGTTCCCGCATGACTCAGTGCATCTATCAGAACCTTGTGATTTTTACGCAGATAGTCATGGAAGTTTCGGATTTAAGAAAAAATCGCACCCGACATCCGACATCAGAATGAACATGAGGATAGATTTGGCACACATTTTTTTTTGGGGAAACTATCGATTTCTCCAGGGACCCTCACGCACGTGGAACCCCTTCCCCATGTCCGCAAGCCAAACACCATTCCTCAAGGATTCTGGATTGGGAGTGGCACTACGGGTGTCTGGGGGCTTTCATATGCTTGGGGGTCCAATTAGGAGAAATCCCTTGATTTGAAAAGATCTGTTGAATCAAACATGACAATCCCTTGATCTTGCCTAAACAAATGATCTGGGGAATCTCTATCAACTTCAGATTCATCCACCTGAAATTTGTTTTGGGGTTCCTAAGTTGTGGCTCGAAATGCGCCTTTGCGAACTTATGGTTGGGAAACAAAGTGATGGGGGAAGTGATGGGGGGGGCCACGAGACAGGCACCGCTCCCGAAAATTTCAGCAGCGATTTTATGGGTGGAACATGCCTATACATACATCGTTTTTTTTCGGCATCTTCCAAAGATAGAAATCCCCAAAATCTAATGCAACAGGCTTTGAATATAAGAAATCACCCTTGGACCCCAACCAAAAGCCATGGGGAAAAAAAAGTCGTTTTTTAGCTCTCAATACTAACTATGGGTTGGTGTGTTCCCATGGCCCCAGCGATCCAACGATTTTCAGCAGTTCTGCTTCGCCCGAGGCGTCAACAGTGCGTGGACCAGCTGAGCAGTTATTGGCAGCAGTGTCGGCAACTCCTTCAGGCCTTTGCACGGGGAAATTTGTTCACTCTTATGGGGAATCCTTAAAAAAAACGGGCAGGGATTGCACAAGCATCATTGAGTTCAGTATTTTCGAAAAAAGATCGATTTTTTTTTTGGCAGAATTTCAGCCACCACCAAGCACAAGCAAATCACCACTACATATTAAAGGCCCGTGATTCTCTTATTCTACCATCTTGTGGGTGAATTATGGAATCGTAGTTTTCAACTGATGGTTCAATGTATGCCCATCCAAACGTACAAACAGAATGCCGCCATGTTGGAATTTCGCACTGGAGAATCATGTTTTTTTGAGAAACATGTTAATTAAACTCCTTGTATCAGACAGAGATTTGATTTGATGCTTCAGATGAGTGCTTTACAGGACAAAGACATAAAACCACCTGGGACCAATTGCCTAGGAACAGGTTCAACCCACTGGGACCTGACTGTATCTCAGCTCCTCCGAAAAAAGGTGGAGATTTCTGGACCAACTGACCACTTGAAGACGTCCAACAACAGCGAGATGTTGAAGAAGTTGAGCTGCTTGGATCGGGGTTGGGGTTTTTGGTTGGGGTTTTTGGGAGTGAGTGAGCAGTGACTCGGTTCGAGAGAAGGTCGACCTGACCTCAGAATTTTCGGACTTCCAGATCTTTATTTGAAAAAGGGTGTTGTAAAGCCAGAAACCCTATCAATTGGCCTCATTATAGCTGTCGCAACCAGCCCATCTACTTTGGCTCTTTCGGCGTTAGGGGTTCCATGAGAAGGGGGAGCCAGTGTGGGGAGTTTGGCCCGTTTTGCAGCTCCAATAATCTTGAGCCATACCCATTAGCCATACTTAGTACTTATTTGAAGGAAGATCAACAGACCATGGTAGAATATGCTAGATAGAGGTAGACCGACACTCTCTAAACAAAAATTGGCTACCATACATTTGATGAATGTCTTTGTTTCAATATCAATAGATGGAACTTCAGCATAGGCTCTGCTACTACCAGGTTTCATCGAATAAACATGAGGTCTCCAGTGGCTATCAGGATATTTTTTCAGGTGGATGAAGTTCATGGTCCAGATTCCTCAGATCATTTGTTTCGGAAAGATCAAGGGATTTAGATTCCAATTTTCGTGTCATTTTTGAGTCAACATATTTTTAAACTCAAGGGATTTCTCCTAATTGGACCCTCCAAGCAGGTGAAAAGCTCCAGCCACAATTTTTTCCAGAATCCCTTGAAGTATGAGAATGGTATGGAAAGCCGCGGAAACTTGGAGTGCTTGGGGGTTCCCATAAAAATCCTTGGGGGTTCCCTAAAAGCTGGTTTTTCATGATCTGATAGCCTCAACAAGATGGTAGAACTTGGCCATGGAGGGATGTTGAACTTGGCCCCCTGGGTGCCTGGGTGCATGTAGCATATGTAGGGATACGGATATGAATGTCCAAGGTCCGGAGAAAATAAAGCAAATCGCAACGAATGTGCTGTGGGAATTTTTGTAGGGAACCATTTTTTGTAAAGCATGGATTTTCGGGCGGAACCTATGACAAACAACCTCTCGAAAAAAAGGTAAGGGAAGTCATCACCCTTTGGGGACAGCTTCCTTGAGTGACACCAGACCTTTCGTTGGCTTCATCAGTTGCCCCAGGTGACCTGCAACAAAGATTTGCGACAAGGTCCGTTTGGAGCACCCAGCCGGACCTCTCGCCGAAACTGTTTCTGGGGGTGGGTTCCCCTGGTGTTTGGGATGCAATTTCTTCGGATCGCAGGCGTTCCAGGAGTATCTGAGTATCATATCAGGTTTGCAGATGCCTATCCATCTTTATTTGTTGTTCATTACATTCATTACTGCTATTCGGGGAGAGTCCCAAAGAATGAATCATGATTTTTGTTCATTGTTCATGACAATGTCATGTTTTTGTGGACAGGATGAGGGTTTGAGCAACCAGCCATTTCAATTTGTCGGTACAGTAAGGCTATGCCGGCTATGCCAATAGATCTGGGTTGGATACATGGGATCAACAATTTCAAAGGCAACCATTCTTGGACGACGACTTTGCAGTTCAAAAACACACACCAAAAGAGTAGCTTTGATGAGCCCTCCAGTACTTCGGGGGGGAAATGGGAGACATTTTTCAAGTGTTTCCCGAGGCTTCAGGAAGGATGTCAAAGGTCAGCATTTGGTCCGTTTGAAACGAGAAAAAAACAGGGTGAACGTTAGACTGCTGTAGTTGCACAAGAAAAAACTCATCGATTTCCATTTCTGCCCTGAACCATAGCTGCATGCTTTGCGAATTTGTACCCATGAAAAACACCTGTGGTGTGTAGTGCCATCATGAGTTCTTGGTTGATTGTTGGTTGTTGCCTGTGTTTTAAATAAGCACCATCAGTTGTAGTGGCTTGATTTCGGTATCCCAAAGACTTAGCAGGACTTAGCATCAACCCGCGTCCTTTCCGTTGAAACTTCACAAGCAAAACGGACTATACCGGGTTCAACCTCTTACCCTGTGCGGTGTCCGCCGTGAGGGACACCGAAAAAAACAAAAACATTGTGTTTTTTCGTTGGATGGGATAGAAAAAATGATGACAATTCCAAAAATGGGAGTTGAGAAGTGATAATATTTACCCTCCAGGAAACTAACATATCCCACCTGGGGAAAAGGAAAATCATCTTCAAATATGCCTTATCAGGGGGATATGTTAATTCCCTGGAGGGTATATAGGAATCCTTCTCCATGTTTTTTCCCCCCAAGAAAACAACCAAAAAAACTCACTATTTCACGGTCCCAACACCAAGAGCTCGCTATTGGATCTCCAAAGTTTTTTCTGCCCCTCTCAGGCAGCAAACGATGAAGAAGTAGGCGCAACTCGGTGTTTGGTTTGTGTGGGTTACTTGTCCGCCCTAGTAAGGCCTAATTGAGGAACAATGGCTCATATAATCCCTTAACACGGCCTTCTTTCTTAGGGGGGTGGGTTTTGGGTGGTGCCCTTAGATTCGCATGATTTACTGCAACTCTACAGTGGTCTAGGCTGAATTAGTTGAAGACACAGCCACCTTACCCATTGCCAAGTGCGTAAGGAGGTTTAGGAGAATAATTACCAAGCTGGCATTTCAGCTGAAGGTCCAAAGATTTATTTTTTTTTTAGAGGTCAACGCTGTGCGGACCCCCCCGCTTCCTGAAAAGAATATTTGTTAGTACCGCTGAAAATGCCATGATGTGTGAATTCAATGGAGCATTTTTAACGGAGTTGTTTTTGACACAATGTTATCACGCCAAAATCAAGATGATCAAACTCTCTAAAAGTGATAGCTAGCTAAGTCATCAAATTGGACAATCAATTGAACAAAAAAGAACACTACCCCCCGGAAAACTAACATGACAATGGAAAATCCACGATTTGAAGATGTATTTCCTATTGAACATGGGCATTTTCCAATGTCATGTTAGTTTTCAGGGGTGTATATATATGCGAAACAACATTTCCCTTATAAAGATTGATAAGGGTCTTCAAGCCAAATAAGCCAAGCCAGAAGCCGAATTGTGGATGGAGGCTTATATCCCAAATTTTTGTCTAGGTCCCAACGTACCACTTCTTGCTGCTGGATTGAAAAAAAAACCTTCAGCCTTCTTACCCCCCCACTCTAGTTCAACAGCAATAATGATCCAACAAAAAGGATCTGGATTCAGGGCTATTAAAAAAAAAGATTTTCAGTCTATTTAAGGTCCGCTTTTCTGACCCCGGGAGGCTCTTTGTCTCTACCTTTGGCTTGGGCCGAGCTGATGAAGAGCTTCATAGAGGCTGAATGTGTGGCTAAGTGGCTAGTAGGGCAGTCATTCCATTTTTTTTTGGCCTTTTGATCGTCATGAAAACCAGAACCATTTCCTTTCTGAAAGCAACATATGACGCTCAAAGAAAGTTGGGGAAGTTGGAAGATGATGGATTTCCAGAATGTAGCGGAACAGAAAAGGGAATGTCAAAGCAGGTAGTTTCGAGTATGCCTGTCCCTCGGCAACTTGTGATGAAGGCACTTAAAAAAGGCTTTGGAAAAGCGATGGTATATAACCATACCCAGCATGATTGTTTGGAAACGGAGTTCTTTTACAGCCATTTTGGGTGTCCATCTCTAGATTTGGGGTAGTGGTACTGTTGATGGAAGAAATCCTGCACCAGTTGATATGGAGAATCTACCACTATCTATATACAGGGTTTGATGCAGGGTTTTATCTATCTCGGGTGGTGCAGGATTTCTTCCATCAAGAGTACGTACTACCAATCTCTTGTCCCTTCCCCCAAACCTTTAAAAACCGCCGAAGATTCACAGGCATCGTTGGAAAGGAGTGGCTCAGGCAACAGCTTCAGAGCTTGGGGGTATGGCACAAATTTGCAACAAGAAGTGACTGTAGATGTTGTTGATGATTCAGCCAACCACCGTTTTGGATATATGAAAACCCTGTAAATAATGGGATTTCAACTACTAACTTCAACTGGCTAATTCGCCGGATTTCTGAACCATCAACAGTATCGAAGGTTTGACCCTTTTTGAAGGGAAATCTGACGAACGTGGGAAGATCCCAAAACCGTGCGAAACGCGCATTTTGTTGTCAACTCATTAAAAAACCTTTCTAAAAACCCTCATCCGGGGTCTTCAATTTTGTCAAGGGTTTTTTGGATGGTTTTTTGCCGTGTTTTTTTTTTTTAACACCAAAAAATGCACCCCCCAGAGGTCAGCGGGGGTGACTGCGTAGATCTGATTCGCAAAGATCAGATTCAACCCATCAGGATGGAAAGCTTTAAGACAATTTCAGTATAGTTTATAGCTTAGTGTTACGAATGACGGTAGCCTGGTAATTGTGATTCTAATTAGATTTTGTAAGATTCCATGGATTGGCTGTAAAAATCAGATTATGATTACTAGTAGAAATGATTGTTGTCTTGCACATTATGTACATCATTATCAGCTAATGGTTGGTGGTTACGGGGCCGGCGGTTGGATTCTTGGGGATCCCCCTGTGAAAGGGACTGTTTTGTTTTCTCTCAGGGGTACCCGGATTCGAATCCCCCAACACAACCCAACCCAAACCACGAATTTACCATTTTAATTGCATAATCATGGTCATATACCTGGTTCAGTGGGAAAATGGTTGGTAGATAGTTGAAAGGCAACTATCATTTGGAGATACACCGATTTTTCACTTCCATAAATGATGAGAAGAAGGGCAGTTGAATTTTCACAAGATCCGATGTGCCAAGGCAAAGGTCAAGCTGCTGCTGTGAAGTTTCATCAGGCTTTCCACTCCCGTAAGTGTGGTAAGTTGGTTGGTTCTGATGGGTCCGGGTCTACTTTAAAGGCAGGATCAGATTTTTTTTGTTACACCACATGGTGTTTTGGCATGAGACGCAACGACGAAGCCATCAAAAGGTATCGAGAAACTCACCAAATGTGTTTCTGAACTGAGAATGACAGGTGTGAGTTCTTTCTTTGATTTGTTTGTAGGTGCAGATGAATCATAGGGATTTTTGGTGACCCCAAATGAATAAAGATATTGTTTCAGGCTAAAGTGAAATATGAAGAATATATACATATACATTGGATTATATTGCTCACGGTTCCCCCGTAGAACCACCAAAAAAAGGTTTCAAGCGGTGACCATATGTATGATTGGTGTATGCCATGCAGCAATTATTTTGACATGCTTCAACCACACCCCCCGTGGTCCTGTCTTGGAATTCTGGATTCCAGCCTGAAGCCAGGCCGTGTCCATGGTGATCTATGGTTTCCAATGGCCGCAGCTGCCCAGGTTGGGGGGGTAACGTACCTGAGATGCAGGGATACCAGATTTGGTGGGAACCTTAATGATCATTTTGAAAAATATCGTTTTGGCCCATTTTGATTGGTACCTGATGAAAAAAATCATGGATATAGACCTGATGAGGTTGAGAGCTGGGTTACATGATGCTCTTGGAATGAGTGAGTCATTTGCATCTCCAAAATCGCTAAAAACACATGTGGAAGTAAGAAATCACCTGACAGATGTAACTTTTTGGATTCGAAACTTGAAACTGCATCTTATCTTTCAACTTGAGGCGGGGTCAGGGTGAAAAGCTACAATTTGACAACATATTGCCTTAGTTTCCCTTAACAAAAAGGAATTCAAAAAAAAGTCCACAAGGTTTCCATGGTTCCAAAAAAAATCACAGAGAATGATCCCCTGCCGCCAAAAAAAATCTGCCAAAAACATGCCTCTGTAGGGACTTGATGGCCTTCCGTTGGCTTGGAGCCTTATGGTAAGGAAGGGCAGGCAGCGTTCGAAAGTGATGGGTTGTTCAGACCATTGAAATATACCCCAAAGATCAACATAGAACCTGAAAATGATCGTTTGGAAGATGTTTTTCCTTTTTCAGGGGTGTATTCTCAGGTTCCATGTCAATCTTCCTGGGTGTATCTGGAACTCCAAAGTCCAGCAGTTTTGGAAAAATGGATGGATGTTTGGCGATTTTTCGAACCATGTTTTTTCATTAGTAAAGGTTTGGTTCATCATCATCCAATTGAAACAACTTATTCAGAAATGGATGTTTCAGGTTCCAGGTATAAACAAATTGGCAGTTCAAATGGAGCCATAGCCACACAACTATACGCTGTATTGAGATGACAGCACGTTGACTTCAGCCCAACAAAGGGAATTCAAAACAAAATATCCTTGCTTCAGTGTATACCAGCTTGGTGAGCTAATTTGACCTCCTGGTACGTGAATCAATGGTTTTCAAACCATGGTTGGACTCGATTTTTTGGGCGGATTCTTTTGCCAACAAGAATCATGAATTCGCTCATGATGCGAATTGTTTGAGTTGCTTCAGCTATCAATACTGTTGATGGTTCAGAAATCCCCTGGCCAACCACCGTTTGGATGTATATATAGAACTCATAAATCATGGGATTTCAACTACCAAGCTCAACTGGGTTACTTCGCCGGATTTCTGAACCGAGCTTCACGGCTTCATTCATTGCAGGAACTACGTAGATACTATTACCTGGAACCTGAAAACATCCATTGATGAATAAGTTGTTTCAATTGGATGATGATGATGATGATGATGATGATGATGATGATGATGATGATGATGATGATGATGATGATGATGATGATGCTCAACCACATCTTTAACTCATGAAACAACTATACAGTAGTTGTTTTTTTTTACAATTTCCATCCATTTTTGCCATCCATTTTTTTCCAAAACCGGGGGGGGGGGGGTGGACTCTTTGGAGAAAACCAGGCAGGCTGATTTTAACAACGCTGGTTTTATAGGGACCAGGCCCACGAGGTGCTTCGAAGGCTTATATACATGGAATTTTGGAGAAGTTTCGAATTTGTAGGTGGTTTAAACCGTTGTTGGTTTTAAAGAAACAAAAATCATCAATTTCAACATGTTTTATTTTTAAAACAAATCTGACTGTCAAAGAAAAAAACGACTTTGAAAAAGAGTTCGGCGCTTCATTCCAGTTGTTTCTGATGTTTCTGGCTGGTTGTTTAAGGTGGTCACTACATTTCCTTGGCGTTCAAGTGGAACTTTCGCAGGTGGGACCCGGTGTTTGGTGATAGCACTTTTTTTTTTTGGTCGGGGCTGACAGTTAAAGTCAACGAGATGAATGAAGTGCGATCTTTAATACGTGGAACCTGAAACATTGATGTATAAATAAGTTGCTTCAATTGGATGATGATGAACTGACGAACCAAATCTTTACTAATGAAAAAAAATCGTTTGAAAAATCACCAAACATCCATCCATTTTTCGAAAACTGCTGGACTTTGGAGTTCCAGTTCCAGGTATTTATGAGGTTGAGCTATTCCTCCACCCAGCAGGGAATCTTCAGTACCCCACTTGTGGTAAGTAAGACAGCAGATGCTTGAGATTTCTTCCGAGATTGTGATTACCAAAATTGAATCTCACAAAATGCATGTTGCGTGTTTCGGTACTCCTCTAGAAATCCGTTGGTCAAGTTGAAGTTGGTCGGGTACGACTGTACCGTCGGGATGCGAGCCGCAAGCTCCTTGTAAATTTGAAATGGTGGTTATCTATGATAGCGTGACCCAAATGACCTTTAAGAGGGGTTGCCCAAACTACTAAACTATGATAAACGGTAGATTTCATTGGGTGGTATGCATGCAATTGTTTGAGGTACCAGATTTGTGCACAACCCCCAGATGTTACTAGGTAAGACCCTTGAAACTTGTTTGAATAGCGAATAGTTGAAGGTTTTGTGCATCCATTGTCAGGGTACCTGATCTCTATGAAAGGCTGGAGAATCAGTTCCCCCAAATTGACTTGATATATTTTGCTTGGTAAATGACGTTGATATTACAACTTGGGTTGTCCCCCCCTCCCGGGATTCCAGTCACAAATGAAGGTGTATTTCGGGATCCCCGGGCCCAAAAAACATATCATTCTTCCTGGTGGTGACGATTGCGTATCCAGGGGGCACAAGCCAAATTCTAACATGACAATATCCTTTCTCCCAATACTCATGGTTCAGTGGAAAATGGGTCCCTAAATGGGGAGGAAGCTAATTTTGGAGATACACCCATTGGGACCACTGAACCTCCAGGATTATGATGAGGATACGGGTAACTTTTTTGCACCACCTCACCGGACCCCACCAGCAGGTCCCTTCCATGCCTGCCATCTAAAAAAGCTCCAGGAGGAGAACCAACTTAAGACTTCCCTTTTGGACGTCCATGCTCCATGCCCTTTTCCGTCCGGATGCCTGGCAAGGGGAACCTCCAGACGTTGATAGACGTTGGATGGATGGATTCTTGTGAGGTTTTTCAATGAAGTCAAGTTGAGCCCGAAAAGGTGAGATGTGTGTGTGTGTGTGTGTGTTTTTTTTCAGAAAATGCTGGAAGGCAAAGTAATTAATCCTTCCAATTGTCGGACACTTTTTGGTGGTTTATTGGTTCATGGCTTTAGAATTACGGTAGGTACCACACATTTAGTTTTATGATTTAGTGATGTTTAGCCTTCTGATCAGCTCTTTTTGGCGAAGCCTGGAATCAGCAACAACGACACCCCGAAAACTAAGGGCTGGAACCCAACAATTGATGGTTTGAGTTTGGGTCGATGTTTTTCCTTTTCCAAGGGGCCCTTTTTCAGGTTACAGCCAGTAGTATTTTGGGTTGTGTATCATTCCTCGTTAAATCCGATGGGTGTGGAGTTAATTTCTACCTTTGGATCGAGTTTTTTTCAGGTCCTCCCAGTTACTCCCCAAGAGTTGGGGAAGGAAGTTCAGTTTCCTCGGTTGAGTTTGGGACCCCAAAAAAAACGCCTGGATGTTTGCTGCCACTTCTTGTTGAGGTTATGGGATTCAAACAAGTGCAGTTAAAGGGAATCTTCCTTTTAAAGTGTTCCCAGTCTTACCCGGTAACCCTCCAGGTGCAATTCTTTGCGATATCAAGATCTATTTTTTGGGGGGGATTTTCACAGCAATCTGTATATGCAATGAAAAGCCTTGGATTTTGAAAAAAACACACCCAAAACGTTTTTTTGTTGTTTTGCTCAAAAAGTATCTGTATTTCCAAGTTATGATTTCGATGGATTTGGGTAGGCCTTCTTTAAAGTGAGACACGCGAATTTCCTTAATCCTTTGAATGGAGATACATATTGTTTTGTGGGCCAACTGTTAGTTCGAGTCGGAGGGTAGAATTTGTTGAGTCCTCGAAAATCAGTGAAAAATTCAAATCGTCGACCTGGAGTTGACCCATTTCGCAACCGAAGGGGGCAACAGCAGTTTTCTTTTAGGTCCCTCCAACAAACGGTTCATTTTTACTGTAAATTAGTAGGTAAATATACCAGTCCCGTGGGTGGTATGGGATTTGCTTTTCATGTCTTTCAACAAATTTCTAGGTGGTGCTTTCAACTATTTTTTTGTTTTTTTCACCTCTACCCTGGGGAATGATCCAACTTGACTCATATTTTTCAAGTGGGTTGGAACCAAGGATTCGGGAGTTGTTAAAAGAAGAGAAACGTCCGACGCCGCCTGTCTTTTTTTGCATGGCAGGGGCTATTTTTGAACAAATCTTCTGGGCCCCAGCCCGACTCAAAAAGGTTTCAGCGAAATGTACAAACCGCATCAAACTGCGGGCTGATGTGCCTATGAATAGGAGATGAATTTAGCTAAACCACCTTTTGTGCAAGTATCCGGTTAGATTCCTCAGAACAATTCAGCTCAACCCCATCCTAGCGATAATGTATAAAATTCCTTATCGATATTCCTCGTACATATCCAGTTTCATGGAACCTATTTAGGATTCCTGATGTTTGCGAAAGTTCCAGACCATTAAATTGGAAAAAATCTGCCCTTGAAAAGTGAAACTTCAGAGGACTTCAGGCACTTGAGGGAAGGAATGAAAAGGACCATCTTGAAAAACAACCCCTTTTTTGAGGTTTCCCTGCTTGGAGGTCACTTAAGATGATGTGAGAAGGGTCACGAATCACGTGGTTTTTGCATGTTTTTGCCAGACAACTGAGGTGTAAGCTATTGGGGATGGTAGGAGGGTTGAAAGGTTGGGAGATTGATTCATCTGCAAGGAGAGAAGGGAGAACAAACAGAACTTGAGAGCGAAAAAAAATAAAGGCAACTAATTTAGGGGAACTTCAAGATGGGTTGTTTTGCCACAGGTTCTTGAGGTTCGTATTGGTTGTGATTTTCCTCATTTGACGCGAAGTTTCGTTCACTTTTTGTTTTTTTTTCCGCAACTTTTCTAATTCTACCAATGGCTGATCGTCATTCTGGTCTGACTGCGAAGCGTTCAAGTAGTGGGCTTGGAGACTCACGCCCCAAAAGTGGCGAGAAATCCGTAATTTGTCAAGACCGATCTATAAAGCTTTTTCGACATGGGAGGTCGAAAACTGCGTCAAATCTTGCAACCCGAAGCCGCATTTTTGGCCACCCGGAACTGAAGCCAGGATGACAGTGTCCACCGATCATGGCTGTTTCCAGAACTCGGCCGCGTTAAAGCGATGAAACTTGGTCCGAAGCTGTGACGCAGCCTGCCCAATTGCGCGCTTCCCACAAACCAGCACCTCCTTCCTGCTGTTAAGGTCCTTGGCTGCCAGATCTGAAGCGCATCGCAACGACTTGTCGTTTCCTGAGAGACACAGGCGGGCCGGGGCGGATGCGGAAGCAGCGGTGTAGAAGTAGTTGGGGCAAGATGTAACGGACATTTATCTGAGCCAGCTCTTTCGCCAAACGTTTTCCTGCTTTTTGTGCAAGTGACTGACTGAAATGTCCCCATCATATTTTGGGTGCACATTGCGTCGGCTTTAGGAAGGGGGTTCACCTTTGTTTCGGTGCCGTAAAAACACAAGACAGGTGCATCTTGGAACCAGTTACCAGTCCAAAAGTCCTCAAAGTGAAACGTGTTCTTTGAGCCGAAGAAATGAACAAATGCCCAGAAACAAACAAGAAATGTGATGGCGTCAATGTGAGGCTTTCGAGTTTGTTTAGGAAAACCCATCCATGCTAGGTGGCGCGTGGAGAGTGGTAACCACAGCCCTGTGGGGCTTGTGATGGCCCGGGGTCTTAGTTCGAAAGTTGGGTTGCTGGATATTGATGGGTTCTTCAAAGCTTAGGGCTCCAAACTCCAAAAGGGGTTTTTGACAATAAAGAGTTACCTGCCTAAATAGGACGGTTTCTCGCCCTTGGCAGTGTCCAAATGTGGTGTGAATTGTTGTCGAGGCCTATGGAAGTTTGATGCAAAATATGTCCATTTCAGCGAAGACGAATATTTGAGACATTACCAGCCACATACCGTTCCGTTGTTGTCAACGTTTCACCTTGTTACCTCCTTGAAAGCTCTTGTTTTCATCTGCCGAGGTGGACGTGAGCAGCAGCATCTCCATCGGGCTCCGCTTGAAAATTGGCGATGGCCCGCAGTCTTTTACCATGATTGAGGCCCGGCAGCCCATTTTTTTGTTACATGTATGTTGGAAGACTGGTTGGATTAGGGTTTGATGGTGCCGTCTTCAAAACGTTGACCAACCGTGAACAAAGACAGCTGCCCGGTGACCTGCCCACTTGCTGCTCCGAGCAGCGCGCCCTCGCAGGTGCCTCCTTTGGGAAATGCCAGGCGTTGGGGGGCGTGCTGCCGGAAGTTCCCTTAGCCAAAAGAACAGTGCAACCATGTGCAACCACAATCGTCATTTTTGTAGTACGCCCCCCATGTTTCAGTACCGGGCGTTTTGCGGGAGGCCACTAGTTCAAAAGTATACTGGTATCATTTTGATTTTTTAACCAGGAAATTGAAAACTTTCAACATGGCTTACACCAGGAACAAGAGAAAAACGTTTTGGCACGTGAATCGACAATTTTTTTCCGGCTCTATTTGTTTTAATCACCTCGTTATTTCGTTTTTTTCTTTCATGCATGTGTGTTTTTTCATTCCTTCATTAATTTTGTAATTATTCATTTATCTACTTTTATGCATTGTTGTGTATGTTGTTGATCTATTTCGATTCGTGTTTATTTCATGTTTGCTGTATGTTTTGTTATACAAATGTTTCTTTGGTACCAACCTATTGCTGTATATTTTTGTGCGACCTTCCAATTATTTTTTCAATGTTTAGTTTGTTCGTTTTTTTGTTGTTCATTTTAGGTTTTTGAAGTGAACAAACAAACGCAATCTTTGGACGCATGGATTTTTTCAGATTTTCTGCATGACCTTTTCGGTGGTCTCCTGTGAACCACCTGAAGATGCAGACTCTGGCAGATTCACCTTGGGGGTTTCGAGAAATCTCATCCCTTGCATACACGTAGGTAGGTAAATCTAAGATAGCAATTGGAAAATAGACCCGGATTGAAGACGTATTTCCTATGAAAAAACATGGGGATATCGGATATTCCAGCCTGCTATGTTAGTTTACCAGAGGGTAGGTCTGCTCCTGCCCTGCTCTTGAGGAGACCCCGACGTGTCTTCTTCCCATCAAGCAGCCGGGCTTCTTCGCTGCAGCCTGAAACTGAGGTTTTTTTTTGGCGAACAAAAACTCACATCCAAAAACGAACAGAGATTTCTACATGGCTGGTGTGTAGGCACCTTTTTTCGTGTTTAGTCCTTTCATTATGTTTGCAAGATGCCAGATGCGAAGGAGACACGAAACATGTTTCACGTGGAGAGAATGTGGGATCTCGACACCCTGTTGGGGCGGAGTTTTTTTTCTCCCCGAGGCTTTTCCTAGCGGTGGATGCGGCAGGAGGTGGGCCGTACCAGATATACTTGGATCATTTGTTGTTGTGGTTGATGTGGTTAAATCATGTTTTTTTTTGGGATTATTAGCCATTTGTTCGGGGAAAAAAGTCCCAAGTTTTGTTGTGGTTTTCATGATTTGGGATGATTTTTTCACGATCAATATGAATGTCATGAAAGTAATCTACAAAGGTAATTGTATTTGCCCCACATGATTCTTGTTAATTTCCGTTTTCAGAGTTTCTCATATTTTCTAAAATCGACGTCCATTTTTGGCTACATTTCCCCAAGACCTAGTAACAGCACCTTCCCCAAAAAATGGGTTTGGTCAGGGGGCCCATTTTGTCTCCTCTTTGGGTGGCCGTTAACTCGCCTCCTTTTTGACTCTCCTTTTGTGACTGTGCAGGCAAAGAGGTAAAGGTCAAAGATCCAGAGATTTATAGGCAAATCGGCAAATCTGGTGGGAAATCTTGGGTGGATGTAGAGATGAATGTGTGGCTGGTGACAATGAGTTGGTGAAGTTGCTTGGGATGTTTTTTTTTTTTGCTGGCTGTTTGGGAGCTTGGATGGTTTTGGATGGTTTTGGTAGGTAAGTGGGTTAGTGAACTCAGATCATGAGTTTTTGATTAGATGATTAGTTTATCAATATCCACAAGAGTTATATAGTCAGTCCGTTAGTTACCATCTCAAAATCAACTACTATGGCTCGTGGTCGCTCCTGATATCCCTGAGGGCATTTGTGGCCACCTTTTGCTACAGTGATGCTTAGATCATCTTAGATTGGCGCCCCGTGTCAAGTAGAACTCGAATGGCTTCAAACGAGTCTAAACCTGAATCGTGGAAAACATGCTGGGCTATACTAACCACTATCAAAATTCATCAGATGAGGGCAGAGTTTGGTGGAAAAATGCAGAAGCCTGTCAAGACGTTAGTTCGGAAGAACGTATATGTATCCCCAAAATAGGTTCTGCTGCAACTCTTGATGATTGAATTTTCATTCAATTTCCTTTTTAACCATGTGAAAAAAACTCTTTTGGAATGGCATCAGGTTTTAAGATACAGAATTCAACCCTTAATCCCCTGAGCTTTTTGGAGAAACCATGGGTTTTCCTTGTGTTTTCCGTTGTTGATTTTAACCCCCCCCCCGTCAACAACCCCCAAACAAACATTGACAGCGAAGGCTGGTGAACTTCATTCCTCTTGGGAAGCTTGAGAAGTTGCCAAGAAGATGAGCTGAGGATGTCCAGCCATGGTCAGGTTGTCAGGAGGAAAGGATGGGGGCGTTCCAAGGCATTGGAGCTTAACATGAAGCTTCAAGACAACGACATCAAATTTCCCCAAGATTGATTTCAAGGGGATCTTTGGCTTGGCCATTTGGAAGTGCTTTAGGTTGTTGGAAGATGGGTGCGATCTTTGAAGTTATTTTTTCGGGATTGACGAGGAAATTGGAGTTGCCACTGGGATGAAACAGAGATTCGTTTGAGAGATGATGCTATCCGTCCCAACTGGATGCTCTGTGCTACCGCAACGAAGCGAAGCTCTCCCTGGAAGAAAATCACGAGGCCCTCGGCGAGGTTGGAACACCCTTCAAATGTTCAGCGGACAGTTGGAGTGGTGGAGTTGTTGGAGGAGATGAAGAGGGAACAAATTGCCACAACAAAAACACCCACTGGTTTGGAGAGATTTGAGCTCATGGTACCCCCATTTTTTGGACAGAAAATGTGTGTTTTTTTGCGCGGCAAGAAAATTGTGAGATGATCGTTTTGAAGAGGAGGTTTTTTTCCATCTAAACCTTGTGAAACACTCACAGTTTTCACGGATCTTCACACCGGGAGATGCAGAAAAGGCGTCCTGGATTTCGTCATCGGTTCAACCCACCGGTGGGTGAAAAACTCGATGTGGGACCACGGCATCTCTTCAGGGTTGGTTTCCTACATTTCCCATGAGTATGGTACTACTGTTGATGGAAGAAGTCGTGCACCAGTTGATAGGTAGATCATCCCATTATTTGCAAGGCTTTATACATCCCAGGTGGTGCAGCATTTCTTCCATCAACAGTAGCATTAATCAAACCTACTGTTGATGGTTCAGAAATCCGGCGAACCACCCAACACGTAATGTATGAAACCCCTCTACATAATGGGATACACTACCTATATATCAACTGGTGCAGGATTTCTTCCATCAACGGTATTTAGGATTAAGCACACATCTATTTAGGTCCTCATGGTTTTAGGAGCTTTTCTTAATGCCCGCGTCCTTGTAAAGCCATGACTGTCCTTGTTGGTCCACTGGCAACACACAAACTCTCTACCATGTCGTTTGTACGATTTATGATCCCCAATCAATTTTATTTTGATCTGGAAAGCTTGATATTCTGGTAGCTTCAATAACAAGTGTTTGTTATGATGTGTTCCTATTTGCGTATATCATACCTTGGTGGAAGCAACGTCTGAATTTAGGGGATGACATGCCCAGTCTGACGTATTTCAAGCAAGGGTACATAGAGGCAGTTGGATCTTACAGTTCAGCTTAATTGAAGTATAGAAGCGCAGGTTTGTGTCAACCATTGGAAACCTTTTGAAAGCACGTTGCTTTGAGTGTAGGCGTGTTGTGTGATTCCCCCAATGTTTTTGTGTTCACATTGGTGATGCGATATCGTTTGGATGCAGGAAAGACTGTGGGCGGGGTGCAGCCATAATCGGGCATTTTGCTCCGAAACGAAGTCGTTTCTTTTTTCTTTCTTGAAACACTTGGTGGATGCATTGTTGAATGTTTGTAGTGATTTTTTCAATGATTTTTTTTCGCCACTGTAGAAAGATGTATGTTTTGTTTTACATTAAACAATGATGTATTGAATTAAGGTATCACAAGAAAATTACCTGCAAAATAGTTTTCGATTGATTGTTGTAACTCCCAAAGGACTTCCAACTTTTTGTCGTGAAAAAAACATATGGTGGATTCTGTGGATTCTGACCATCTACCCTCAACATCTCCAATTCCCAACATCCATATGTGACGTCTTCATATCTTCAGCTCATCAAAAACCAACGTTGGCATTTTGGAAGCTCAATCAACTGGGGAAGCCGCCGGGCGGGACAAGACGCGGAAAAAAACATGGCTGGACTTGGAATTCCAGCACCTTGACCAGGAAGCCCGGGGAGTTTTTGATAGTTTTTGCAGTTTTTTTTTTCCCGCCAGCGAAATTCCGTTTTGGGAGTTTGGAAACGGGAAGGCTTAACAACAAAAAAGGCACCAAAAGGCGGATCCGTTGTTGATGTAGAATGTAGATTTTTCGAAGCCAAAACAAAAAACATCACCCTGAATTTTTTTGGAGATATTTTTGTTGGCCCAGTTTTATTGAAAAGAATCTCCGACTTCTTTTAATTCAAAAGGGGTCTTTTAGGGGCGCACAAAAGGTCACCTGTCGAATGGATTTGCCCGGTAAATATGCAGCTTGGGGATCCCAACTGACATCCTTTTCATGGAAAATTCGAGTGGGAAGCGAATAGATACAGCAAAAACAACGGTGTTTTATTTAAATTGTTCCAATGTTTTCTGCATTTTTTAAACACATATCTCAGACGGAGCATGAAGTCTTCAAGCAAACAATGGCACAAGACATATTGGTAAAAATATCGAGCTGTTTCGGAACAAATGGCAACAGTTGAGGTTTTGGGCCATGTTCCCATTCTTCACAGAAACGTCACTGCCCCATTCCCCTATTGTTGAGGTCAAACTCTTACATGAGGGCATTGGCCATACCGTCACTTGCGAGTTGAAAACAGGTGTCTTGGTTGGTATTGGTTTCGCAAAAAGCGAGGGGATGAGCAAAAACGTGGCCTGAGCGTGGATGTTTATATATATTTTTTCTGGGGTGGTGCGTAATGGTGAGCAACTGCTCAGCAGCTTGACGTGAAATAAACACATTCCCCGGTCGAGCAAAGTTGAAACGATGTCTTTTTGTAACGAAATTCTTTGACTGGTCAGGGATGATTACATATATATATATATATGAATCAAACTATTCACCCATTTTTTTGGGAGGATCCAACTGGATGCAAATGTAGGGTCATTTTCCTCAGGATTTCCCGAAAATAAAAGTGTATTGTTTGAGTTGGTGTCATGTAATGATCCCTATTGGGGTGGTGATTGTAGAGACTAAAACCCTCCAACTTCTGAGGTGAGATGTATCGTGGCCACTTGATGAACTGTGAGGCGAAATTGACGGGGATGGTGGAGAAGCTTAGAGCCCTCAAGGGTATCAAATTTCAGGCCCCCAGGTCTGTTTTTGGTGGAGAAGGGGCACAAATTTCACATTGGAGGATTCAGGAATCCATCTATATACTATGTTTGACACAATTCATTTATATTCATTTATTTTGTCAGATTGTTTGCAGTTTTTTCAAGAATATAAGCAGATCCTATGTTTCTGTTGGAAAGTGTCCTTGTCAGTCAACTGATGGTTCGAAAACACATCGGTGGTGCCCCGGAGTTTGAACAAATGAACTTGACTCTGTTACACCTTAGAGATGCATTTCCAAGATGGGGATTCTTTTATTTGAGCAATGAAAAAAAAGGCCCCTGGTTGTTCAGGGGATTTGTTGGGGATGACATCCTACCCAGTTCTGTGGGATTATAACAAACCATCATGAGGATCCCTACTTGAACAACCAGGAGTCAATGGACTCGTGGCTGAATGAAGGGGACCTTGCCTCGGGTGAAACGGCATTAACTTTGATGGCAATGCTGAAATGACCTCAAGCTACGGTTGATGGAAAAAATATTGCACCAGTTGATAGGGCGCCTGTTATTTACAGGGCTTTATACATCCCAGGTGTTGCAGGATTTCTTCCATCAACAGTATGTCAGGATTGTTTTTAGCAAATGCATCTACGAAAGTGTTCTGGTTGGGGATTTGTGGCCCTGGAGGTTTGGAATTCGAACAAACGACAGTGATAATGCCAACCACCATGTTGAAAACATATAGATTCACAAACACCCCTGAAAATTAACATGAAACCTAAACATCACCCAATTGAAAAGGAAGATCATCATTCCAAACCTCCATCTTTCTCCATTTTTGGCTTGAAGATGTTGATTTTTCCAGGGTGTATTTCACATTTCCACTAAATCTTTCAATTCGCCTCTTTGCCTGAACATCATGAAACATCTTGACGGCCTCTTTTCGACGGCTGTTGCAGGACAACATGAATGCCATGTTGGAGGGTGTCACCGTCACCGGCCGAGATGGTAAGGCAGGATAGGAGGGATCGGAAATCTAAGCCCTGCAACTTCTAAAGAAGCAACTGAGAGGCCTTAACAAGGACTTAAGAGAAAGGTTGGTTACAAGACCCCTTGCCGAACAGGGCCTTCTTTAATTGGGGTGGGCATTGGTTGTCGGTGCTCTGGTATGATGTTGTTGTTGTTGATGATGATGATGATGAGGATGATGATGATGATGATGATGATGGTGATGATGATGATGATGATGATGATGATGATGATGATGATGANTGTGTTGATGATGATGATGATGAGGATGATGATGATGATGATGATGATGTGATGATGATGATGATGATGATGATGATGATGATGATGATGATGATGATGATGATGATGATGATGATGATGATGATGATGATGATGATGATGATGATCGCTTTGACGCTGCAAGAGGCGTCCGGGACCCCCCAATAATTTTTTTACCACTGATTTACTACGAGAATGGCATTGCTGACATGTGATATGTTCAGCCCACCAAGGGATGATTACTTATTTATTTTTGCTGTTGGGTGCTTGGACCAATGAGACTGAAAAACAGCTTGGTTGCAGGTCACCAATTTAGAGCAAGTTTACCTGAGGCGCTTCTGTGGCAGTTTGGGGGTTCTGTAGTGACATGTCAAATGGCACCACGGTGTGGCATATGTACACAAAATCCTATGTATATATATATATACCATCGACTTCAAAAGGCATTTCTTTGGGGGACTTTTTGAAGGCCATCGACTTTTTTTTTTGAAACCTTGGGTTCCTCATCTTGACTTGATTACATCTTAGTACATACATCAATCTGTGCCTTGGTTGAAACGTTTTCTATTTCATGTAGTGCAGCACCCAGATAAAACAGTTTTTTCTAAATTAGGGAGGATTCCGATTGCCAGTGTGACAATCGGAACGATAGCCAAAAACGAAACCAATATTCATCCATTCACTCTTCAAAAGATCCATTGAAACCATGTTTTCACTGCGTAGACATCTACTTGGATGACAACAATGAGATGTTACCACATCAAAGTATCTAACCTACACCCCAGGCGAAAGTGCAAAGTACATGGCACAACTCGAAAAAACATCCAAGATGCCCCATGTACTTTGCCTATTAAGAGGGGACCAGCATGGCCAAAAATTGCATGGAACAAGAGACAATCCCAGTGGTATTTTGGACAACTGTAAGTTTCAGATGTTCACTAGTTTTATTGCATAAGGTTGATTAGGATGTATTGGTAAGGGTTTCTTACTAGTAAAACCAGTGTACATCTTTGCTGCTGGTATTCAGTTTCATTTGCATTCCTGACTTTTCGAGTCAGCCACAATTGATCACAACAAACCATCCCCACGTTGGTTGGGTCCAAAGAATTACCCTCCGCGTCTTTTGGCTATGGTAGCATCAACCAACCATCAGCCAAGTCTGAAGTGCTAATTCTTGATGTTGTTGTTCAGGGGCCCTGCAAATCCCGGTTCAACTACTTTTGTTGAGTTACTTACCCACTTCCCCTCCCCCCCCAAAAAAAAACAGCACGGCCGCTACCACCTCCCCAACAAAACAACACCTAAACCTTGAAGAAAAAAAAACGCGAAAACGGCGTGCTTAGTCAATCAAAACGAAACCTAAAGGATTTCCAGGCATCATCATGGATAACAGCTCTGTTCCCCTTGTGTTCCCTTCCACGTTGCTTCAGGGGATCTCAGATTCGGTACTTCATCTTGCCAGTTGCGTGGCCGCAGATGTCGGATGATGTCGGGGTCGGATGGTTCCAGGATGCCCTCCCCGATTTGCTGATTGTTGGGCGCTGAATTCACTATAGTATGGTGGCTGGTGCCGAAGCATGATAGCAGCAGGTGAGTTTTTTCTGTTTTGAAGAGAGTTGTAGACCATGATCATGTTTGAGAGCTTTTCTCAGAGAGATCTGATATACAAAATATGAATGAGGTTCCTATGTAACACCATTTCAAAGCAACATTGACGATACTAGGATATACTAGGTGCTTGAAGCACCTATTCAATTTACCCTTCCGTTTTCAGGTTACAAACGCACAGATTTTTTCAATTGTTCCTAGTCACGGAGCGATGCTTCCAAGGATATGCTTCGACATGCGCCCATGTTCAAGAAGAAGGCACGCGTAACGATGCTACCATGCCAGAGATGGGTGAAATTCTACCAGGATGATTAATGAACGTCGCATAGCAAGTTGGGATGTGTACAGATTAGTGCTCAGCATGTTGTGAACTGATTTGACAGTTTGTAGGTGCTTCGTTCAGTAAGCACAATATTGAATGTATTCGACTATCTCAGTGTATCTCGATCTGAAAGCACGAGTTTGTTTTACACAATTACAATCAATGACGTACAACTTGTAACCAGTTGTTGCAGCAAGCACTCCTCAGTCTATAATGAAACCTAGCCTGGACAATCCATGCGACTGTCTATTTACCTCTCCAACCGGTTTGTCTTCACGGCAATATACCAAGAAGGAGCAAAAAGGATAAACCAAGATATATGGATATACATGTACGATACGACTACGTGCGTTACATTGCATCACATCGCTTGCATGACATTGCATTGCACTACATTAGCATAACTTGCGTACATACATACGTACACACATATCTATATACATTTGGAACTATTTGGACATATACCTATAGACATCCACAATATATATACATATACATATATATATATATGTATACATAATCATATATTCACATTGCATGGGTCCACCAGTCACCAGTTCATGAAAACCAGGGCCGTGGTGCCGGCCGTGGTGTCTACGGACCTGGTGGCAAGGTTGGCTGCGAAGGGTTTAGGTGTCCTTGGAAATTTCTATGTACCTTAAGGTCGAAACAGATGGCTTGCAGATACCAAAAGGTAGGTTAGTAAAAGGGGTCCTTGTAAACCAATATATGTAGGGACTGTGCCATCTACTTTTCAATTTACTGTAATTTTCCCCGAATTCCCCCAAACATCAACATGAGGTTGCAATTTGGTGCATGAAAAGCCAGATTCTGGCTCCCTCACAGTCAACTACTTGGTTTTGGGGGGTACAGCAGGCCGCATTTTGTTTCGGCTGCGGCTACATTTTCACTTATTTTGTTGCAACTCGAAACGATGTATTGAATTTCAAGAGTCATGGTGTTTGCTATATAATACATAGCTTTCTTGAACATGAGGAGATGGAATGGGAAACGTTGGGGGTCCTGAAACGTCACGCGAAAACTAGGAAAACTTGGATTTTCAACTGTGTGAATCCATGCCTGGGAGATTCCAAATCCGATGCTTTTGTGAATCCAATGATGACTGGAGGGGTAGCTGCACCTTACCATTGACTCTGCCAATCATTGTTCAAGTCCGATCTCCCCCCAGCCACATCCTGTTGCATCGTAGAAGTTTCCAAGAGAACACTATATCACGTTCCTCAGCATCGTAGCACTTATATGCATGGTTTTTTCAAAAGCCAGGCCTTCTATGTGCCACCAACCAACTTACTATTTAATGTCAAGGTAATCTTAAAAGGGTATATATACGCATATATATATAAATATAGTGTACCCATTGGGAAAAGGATGGTGTGCACTATCAAATCATTGTCCCTATCGATAGGATATAGAGAATATGACATCACCCATGATGCGACTCCCATGACGCCCCCCTCCAATGAAACGAAGGAAAGTAGTGAGCCCCTTGGTCTCATTGCAGTTATCCTAGCTGAAACAAACAGAAAAACATCTTGGAAGACTTGGGAGAGATAGGTTTCCCTTTGGACTTGGATGTTTACTTTTTACAAGGTGGGAATCCGATAGAACTCAGAAACCGGAACTGGGGTGACAGAATATATATGTAAGTGCCTCATACACACCCAAAAGTTAACGGCTGGAACCCCAAAACTGGTGGTTTGGGTCGATGTTTGTGGGTATTTTTTCAGGTACCATGTTAGTTTTCGGGGGAGTATATCAATCATATCATTTCAATTTGGTTGAATTTGACTGAATTTATATAGTAATGAAAGGCTGATTACGAATCGTATGGGAATCCTCTCAAAACAGGATTGTAATACCATTACATATGATATGTATGTACATTTCTATATTGAATATATATATGATATATATATATATACATAATTATATAATATTTGTATATTCATATATTGCCAACTTTGCCCATGTCACATCTTTGCCCCTGTTTTTTTTGTTTTTTCTTCCCATCAAATTTCTCGTGTCTCAGGGCCGTGGAAAAGGATTGGCTTCTCGAGCCCGAACAGCAGCAGCGGCCACACGAAAGTGAGGACGGTTGCGTTGCTCGTCATGCTGCGTTTCAAGAGCGCCTATAAGGGTCTAAGTCGATGAATGGCAACATGGGTATCCTATCAGGGTATGTAATATCCTATGGGTACCTGACAAAAAGGTATTCCCAATTTTTGTAAAGACGATCCTTTCCTTTTGGGGCCCGGCCTATTTTCAGGGGCGAACTGGTAGTTTCAGGGAGGGTAACTTCCCAAAAAAGGTATATATTGGATCTACCCGCCACCCAGGATGCAATCGTGGCAAATAGTAGTGGGATGCCTTGGGGGTAGGTTCGTTGCTCTGATTTTCCCCCAAAATATTTCATCACTACATAGGGGCATTTTTTCACCAAGATAATTTTAACATTCTTATTTCCATATTTTGCCCCAACAAATTTCATCACTACTAGGGGCATTTTCCCCACAAATTTTTTCACAACTATCAAGAAACATTTTTCCCCAAAATCATATTAACATGTTTCTTAACATACCAGAGCAACAAACATACCCCCAATGCATCTCATAGAATTTAGGTTAGTAAAAAACATTGATACATTAATTA
>DF242633.1:6294-18639 GCA_000507305.1 Breviolum minutum Mf 1.05b.01
GTTGTTGTTGTTGTTGTTGTTGTTGTTGTTGTTGTTGTTGTTGTTGTTGTTGTTGTTGTTGTTGTTGTTGTTGTTGTTGTCGTGGTGGTGGTGGTGGTGGTGGCGGTGGTCGTCGTCGTCGTCGTCGTCGTCGCCGTCGCCGTCGCCGCCGTCCTTAGCCTTGTCGTCGCAGCCGGTGTTGTCGTCGTCCTCCAATGTTGTCCTTTTCCCTGTCGTCCTTGTAATGTCGTCATCGTCATCCTTGTTTTCGTCATCGTCGCTGTGTGGTCGTCGTTGCGTCGTCGTCGTAGTCGTTGCCGTCGTCGTTGTCCAGGGGTAGGAGTAGTAGGCCTAGGAGTCTTGGGGTTGGAGGAGTAGTGGGAGTTTGAATATAGGACGAGTATATAGTCGTATTGATCGTTTCTAGCAAAAGCATCAGCAGCAGTAGCATTAATAGTTGTAGTGCTCCTAGTTCGCAATAGTAGTAGTCAAGGTGAAGCGAATTGGACTCAGACTTTATTGTGTGATCACACCCTTGATTTTGACCAAAAGAGGAAGCTGCCATTTTTATGATGATGATTTATGGCAAAAACAATTTCAGTCCGCTGTTTTCTGCCTGCGGTCTACGCTGCTGTGCTTTTCATGCAATGGTTCGGGGCAAAGAGCATCGTTGATTCACATGCCAGGGAAGCAAAAGTGGATGTACGGGACCTGGTGGATGTAGTGGATGCGGCGGAAGTGGATGCGGCGGATGTAGTGGATGCGGCGGATGTAGTGGATGCGGAGCTTGCGGGGCTTCTGCAGCTTGCGGGGCTTGCGGGGCTTGCGGCGGTTGTGGAGCTTGCGGAGGCTGTGTTGCAGGCTGCGGTGCCGGTGCTTGTGGAGGATGTGGGGCCTGCGCAGCCTGTGGACCCTGCGGCGTTTTTGGCAGAGGCGTCGGCGTTGGTGCCTTGCCTGGACAGAAAACAGCTACCGGAGAGCTTGGGGGATGACAGGGAAAGGTGCACGGCCTGGACAGATTTACCAAACACTTTTCACCAAAGTTTCCACTTTATAGTGGCTCTATAGTGTGTGCAAGGCCATTCAAGACCAATCAAAGGGTTGGTGAACTGAAAATCTTAAAGCGTTCTTTTAACAATTGACATTTGAGGCTAGGGCGTCCCGAAGGCAAACGCCGGGGGCAACGGCAGCCTATAGGACAACTGGCAAAACGAAATGAAGTAAAGCCTGTGGTCCTTCCGGCACGTGTAGTGAGCTAGTGACACTGCTACGAACCCAACAAATATTGAACAGAACGTTTCAAGGACAATTAAAGGATTCATTATAAGTCAGATCTCAGGCAGGCAAGGCTCTCTATCGTACAAGTAAGCCTGTTGCCTTTGAGGAGCAGGCCTCTTCAAAACTTTAACTCACTGAAAGGCAGTGAGAAAACTGGATAGAAAAATATTTGCTCACACTTGGGCAGACCATGTACCAGTAAGAAGGATGAGGCTGGTGAAAGATAGAACTCACCCTAACCAGTGGCACTGTAGTCTTTGACTCTGCCCTTGTGAAATCATTAGCAGACTACAGAAGAAACACACACTGCCTCGAGCGCGCTTTGAATCGCGTTTTTGGTCATGAGTCATGCATGATTTTAATTTTTTCAATGTCTTTTTGATTTCAAATATGAGTCATGCATGATTTTTTCAATGTCTTTTTGATTTCAAATCACTTAAACACATGAATTTTGCTGGGAGACTCTAGTTTTCCAAGGGCTTTTTTTTTTGGGTGCATTTCTTCTACAAAGTAATGTTTTAGCAAAATTTGCAAGAACTGGCCCTTGCATGTTTATCGCAATTTCCAGTATTCTCTACATTTTGTCACCCTTTCTCTGTCGAAGAAATCGAAAAACACATCTTACAAAAATCTTGAGACAATCATTGAATCAGAAATGATGGACACATCATCAAAAATCAAAACATTAAATTTGTATCATTATTTGAAATTTGTTATTGCCTTTTCAAATATTCTTGTATTCAAAGATTTTTCGGGGGTTTTAGTTGTCCAGGTTTTCCTTTGATTTTCCTTTGGTCGCCTTGCAACTGTTCCCTAAACCCGGCTCTTGCGTTCTTCCAAGTCTCCAAGTTGCCTAAAAGTAGCCCACAAACAAGTTGTGGAGCATTGATGATTTAAAAGATGTGTGTATATATACATATATATGCAAATATATGGTGGAATTCTTGCAAAATGCATTTTTTTTAAAGCACCCTCATCGCCAGTGATACATGCACAATGAAATTCAATGGACTGAGTTTTGTACGTCCACAATTTATTTCAAATTGCTCCGCCCTTTTGCCTCAGGTGCTTTCGGAGGACCTCCTCCTGCCACACCACCGTTCGCACATTTTCCTGCGCCACAAGCGCCAGGCAGTTTGACAACTTGGATTCTGTAACTTTTGTGTGAGATTGCTACCAGGGCCAAACGTTCAAAACATCAAACCAATGACAGGGACAGAAATGTAAAGAGTGCTCATGCCTTCATTTGGCCTATGATGTAATGATATGATCTCCTGCAGGGCCAAATTGGCCGATGCCACGCGCTCCTGTTGCCGCCCCGTGCCGTGGCCAGAAAAACGCACAGCAACTTCAGTAAGAACTTGGTAAGAACTCAAGAGGGTCGATGCTGCGGAACATGTATTCCTAAAATGAATTCGAATCAAGGCCGAAGCGGCTTTCACCCCATGCAGGCTTCGGCTTTTCATGTTTTTCATGCATGAATTTATGAATGCTTTTCTGAAAGCTCAAGCTCCAGACGGTTTGTATTCCAAGGGACTGCGTTTCAATCAACTTGTCCAGGCTCCAGAGCAATTGCCGGCATGAAAGCTCAAGAAGCATCAGCGGCGCAAAGCGAAAAGAGTACGCCAGCCTCGAATTGTCGAATTGATTTTGGCAAAACAGCGAGACGTATTGAGGCGTATTGTTTCAAGCATCTTCAAGCTTTCACTTCTCAGAGTGTCTCCCCTCTTGGCTCTCGCGTTACCAGAGCTTTCTTTGCTGATATTGCTCAGATACATTTTGCATGTCCTTTATGTGAGTGTGGACGGTTTCCAGCCATCGCTTTCTTCGTGCCCTTCCATGCCTATTTTGTTGATCTTTCTGCTGTGCCCTGACCCTACTTGGATGCCAAGTGCGTTGTTGCAGAGTGCTTTTCTTTTTGGTTGTTGGTCGCCGTCTCCTTTTCCATTTTGAAATTACAATGTCATACAATTCCTTGTTTTGCTCTAGGCCTTTGGCACCCTCATTGTAAGTGAGTACTGGAGCAAGGTGGGCAGTTTCCTTTGTCAGCTGCCAGGCTCATCTGCAAGTCGGCAAAGCAGTGAAAGCAGCTCAAGTGAGAAAAGTGAGAAGAGAAAGAAAAAAACAAAGAAAGATAAAAAGGACAAAAAAGGCATGCGCTGCGAAGCCGCACTTGGGTCAGTTGACGAGAGAAACAGATTCTTGTCCGCTGGATGTTGATCGTAATCAATTTAAATCGTCACATTGCACAAAAGACAGCTGAATGGATGGAATCCATTAAATCAGACGTGCTTTTGGATGATTTACTTTTGACTCAAACCAGTGTCTGGCAGGAAGAAAAGAAAGAAGTCGTTCTCGAAGGAAGTCCAAAAGCAGCTCGAGCAGGTACGATCTGCATCTGCTGTTCCCAGCCACAAAAAAGATACTGTACGTAGACGTGCATACATGTGCTGCTCTTGCGTAGCGTACTTACATAGTGCTCATAGTGATAGTGCTCTTACATAGTGAGAGAGTGCTACATTACATACGAGATTGTGCTCTTACATAGTGTCTTAAGTAGTGCTCTTGTATAGGGTGCATTTGTTTTCACAATGCTTTTAGATGCATTGCGTATGCACAGTACACTAGATTGTGTACTTCAATAGGGCTACTTGATAGGGCGCATACTGTTACATACTCCTCCTACTTCTTGCTCTCACATGCTGCCACATTGCTCTTCCATAGTGGTCTTACATTTTGCATTGACATACGTAGTGCGCTTGCAAAGGGATAGTTCTCGTAGTGATAGTGCTCTTACATAGTGCTACATAGGACATAGTGCTTTTACATAGTCCTCTTACGCAGTGATAGTGCTACCATAGTACTAGGGCTTTCAGAGTCATAGTGGGTAATGCTTTTGGAAAGGGCTCATAGAGAGTAATCTTACATAGTGACAAAGCTCACAGGAAATCGCATTTGCATAGTGATTTCTACACAGTGCTTGTACATCCTATTTCAGTAGTTCTCTTGCGTGATTTTGCTCGTGGTCAGGTGCTCGCACATAACGCCACGGAGCTTGTACAAGTGATGGGGCTTGCAGGGATAGTTCTCTTGCATAGTGCTCTTGCAAAGTGATAGCGCTCATAGGGATAGTGTTCCTACGCTTTGCTGCGTAGTTGTTTTACATAGTGCTCTTACATATGTCTCTTGTGTTTATAGTGAGATTGCTCTTACATTGCTCAAGATAGTGCTCTTGGATAGGGTTCTTACATAGTGCTCTTGCGTATCTTGTGTTTGCGGTGAGATTGCTCTTACATCGCGCAATGTAGTGCTCTTAGATCGTGCTCTTACATTGTGCTGTTGGATACTGTAGTGCTCTTTCATCATATACTTACATAGTGCTCTTACAGACGTACTGACAGTGCGCGTCGTGATCGTGTTCTTACATAGTGATACATATACGTGATCCACGCTGCTCTTACACAGTGCTCTTGAGTAGTCACATAGCGTTTTTAGTGAGAGTGCTCACGGTGATAGTGGTCATGTGATAGTTCTCCTGAATACAGCTCTTACATAGTTCTCTTCAATAGTGCTTGTACTTTACTAGTGCTCTTACGGTACTCTGCAAAGTGTTCTTGCACAGTGCTGCATGGTGCTCTTACGTGGTGTACTTACATGGTGATCAAGTTCATATTGTTGATGCTCTTGCGCGGTGCTACATAGTGCTACTGCAATGCTCTTACATAGTGCTGTTACAGTGTACTTTCATATTGCTCTTGCATAGTGCCCATGCTTTTAGATGACATGGCGACAGTGCTCTCACATAGTTCTTTTACATAGTGCTACTTAGTGCTCCTAGATAGTATTCTTACATAGTATTCTTTCATAGTACTCTTACACAGTTCTCCTCCATAGTGCTCTTACATAGTTTAGTTTATATTCATAGTGTCCTTCAATGGTGCTATTGCAAAATTATAGTTCTCATAGTGTTGACGCTGATGCCTTTACATAGTGCAATATGGTGCTCTTACAGTGTACTCACATAGTCCTCTATGTATAGTTATATTGCTTATAGCGCTACTGCTCTTACAGAGTTCTGCATTGTTCTCTTCAATATCGTACTTAGTGATAGTGCTCATGATGATAATAGTGATATTGTTCTTTCCATCGTGATCTTACGCGGTGTTCTTAAACCGTGTAGTCAGATAGTGCTTTTGCAAAGGGATAGTTCTCAGAGTGACAGTGCTCGTAGATGGTGCTACATAGGACATGGTGCTCTTAGATAGTGCTCTTTCCAAAGTGTACTTACATAGTGCTCTTACATACTGCACTTACATGGTGCTCTTGACCAGCAATATTGAACATAGTCATAGTGCTTTTCACATAGTGGTCTGAAATATTGTACTTAAGGCAAACTCAAAGAAGCTTTTACAAAACGAGAGTGAATATAGGGATATTGCTCTTACATGGCAAAAAATAGTGCTTGTATATAGTGCTCTTACATAGTGAGACGGAGTGCTTTTACATAGTGTACCTACAATGGCTCTACTAGTCTCGGACTCTACCATTCTTTTGCTCTATGATTCTTTGTGTCTATTTTTCTTTTGCTCTATTTTCTTTGGTTCTATTTTCCTTTTATCTTACTATTCTTTGACTCTATCCTTCTTTTGCCCTACTATTCTTTGACCCTGCGATCTCGTTCGTATATCGGAAGTTTCTCAATCTAAACCTCCTTTGATGGTAGGGATGCAATTGGCGGTGCGCCTACATAGTAGTCCGAAGTGCTCTCACTTGGTGTCGGCGCGTAATGTTCTTACCTCAACAGTTCTTTTGCTTTGGGCGCTTTTGCGTAGTGCTACATGATGCTTTTTCCTATTGTGCTTGCATTTTTACACGGTGCTTTTTTGCAGTGTCCTTACACAGCGATACTGCTTGTGGTGACAGTGCTTTTGTGAAGTGCTCGTACGCACTGCTCTTACGTAGTGTTCTTACACACTGCTCTTACAAATTGTAATTACATTCGCATAGTGATAGTAGTCTTACATAGTGTCCTTACACAGGATAGCGATGATATTGAGAGTGCACCTGCATTGTACTACGAAGTGCTCTCATCTGGTGTTCGCACGGAATGTTCCTCCCTCGAATTCTTACATAGTCCTCTTGCTTTGGGCACTTGCATAGTGCTACTTAATGCTTTTGCCTACTGTGCTTGCATTCTTACACCGTGCTTCTTTGCAGTGTCCTTACACAGCGATACTGCTTGTGGTGACAGTGCTTTTCCGGAGTGCTCGTACACAGTGCTGTTACGTAGTGCCCTTTCACAGTGTTCTTACATATTGTAGTTACATAATAGTCTCACATAGTGATAGTACTCTTACATGGTGTATTTACGCATGATAGCGATCATATTGACAGTGCAACGGCATAGTACTACTAAGTGCTTTCATCTGGTTTTTGCACGGAATGTTCTTACCTCGTTTTCTTACATAGTCTTCTTGCTTTGGGCACTTGCATTGCATAGTGCTACATGATGTTTTTGTCTACTTTGCTTGCATTTCTACACGGTGTCTTTTCATTGTGTTCTTACACAGTGATACTGCCTGTGGTGACCGTGCTCTTGCATGTTTTTACGGAGCGCTCCTACACAGTGCTCTTACGTAGTGTTCTTACACAGTGCTCTTTCAAATTGTAGTTACGTAATACTCTCGCATAGGGATAGTACTCTTGTCTTACATAGTGTACTTACGCAGGAAAGCGATGATATTGACAGTGCACCGGCATAGTACTACGAAGCGCTCTCATCTGGTGTTCGCACGGAATGCTCTTACCTCGAGTTCTTACATAGTCCTCTTGCTTTGGGCACTTGCATAGTGCTACTTAGTGCTTTTGCCTACTGTGCTTGCATTTTTACACTGTGCTTTTTTGTAGTGTTCATTACATTGTGTTTTTCACAGTGATACTTCCTATGTTGACAGTGCTTTTCCGAAGTGCTCCTACACAGTGCTCTTACACAGTGCTCTTACACAGTGCTCTTGCACAGTGCTCTTACAAATTGGAGTTACATAATAGTCTCACATAGTGATAGTACTCTTACATAGTGTACTTACGCATGATAGCGATCATATTGACAGTGCACCGGCATAGTACTACGAAGTGCTTTCATCTGGTGTTCGCACGGAATGTTCTTACTCGTGTTCTTACATAGTCCTCTTGCTTAGGGCACGTGCAGAGTACTACTTATTACTTATTGCTTTTGCCTACTGTGCTTGCATTTCTACACGATGTTTTTTCATTGTGTTCTTACACAGTGATGCTGCCTGTGGTGACCGTGCTCTTGCATGCTTTTACGAAGCGCTCCTACACAGTGCTCTTACGTAGTGTTCTTACACAGTGCTCTTTCAAATTGTAGTTACGTAATACTCTCGCATAGGGATAGTACTCTTGTCTTACATAGTTTACTTGCATACAATAGTGATGATATTGACTGTGCACCTGCATTGTACTACGAAGTGCTCTATCTGGTGGTTCGCATAGAATGTTTTGACCTCGTGCTTTCGCCTACTGTGCCTAGTTACATTGTTTTACAGAGTGTTGCTTTGCTGGTCCCAGTTGCTCGGCACAGCGGATTTCTCGAGGCTAAGTGTGTCCTCCAGCAGCCCCAGGGACAAAACCAAGGAGGCTCAAAGTTAGATGGAAACATTGCAGTCATTGCAGGCCTTTAGGAGGGAAACCAAGGAAGCACGAAGTTGGCACAAAGAGGTAGAAAGCACGAAAAAAAAAACACAACCACTGAAGCGAGTGAAGCAACAAATGCATTAAAGGCGGAATTTTCAAAAATGCGGCAGAGACTTCTGTATTGGGTTTTGATTTGAAAGAGTTGATGTTAGGAACCCAGTTCAGAAGTACAGCAAGCCATCGAAAATGCCAAGAGAGAGGTGGGCAGAGTCCGATTGTGTCGGCTCGGATTTGGCAAACTATGCCCTGGTCTTACAATTAGAAGAAAAACTCTGTAAGATAAAAAACATCTCGGTATTTTAATCTGCTTGTTTTGTTTCAGGAGTGTCAAGATGAACGAATTTTTGAACACATGACCTTGCAGCCTTAACACCGAAGAAAGCAAGCAGCACATGTAGGAATTTGGACAATTGTTTCGTTGCCATTGAGCTCCCCCCGAAAAATGGACAGACAGCATCACGGAGGCAGCCTGCGTTAGCACAGTTTTCAGTGGTATGTTAACAATCGATCTCATCCATTCTCAAGAGAAAGGATGAGAGGAAGTTTTTTGAACAGCACTGATGCTGTTTTTTCTCTGTAGAACTCTAACCTGCTAATGCAGTTTCCGGAAGCGTGGCGAGGAAAGTTTGAGAAATGGATAGTGTAGTTTGATTGGATCTGCCAAGATGAGCATATATGTGCAGTGTCTCCAGACACAGAGGTTGATAGATAGTGAGATTTGATCCTAAAACCGATGAACGATCTCTTGAAAATCACAATCTATCGATCTCAATTCTAAATCTATTTGTACGATTTTATATGCAAACATAAAGACATCTTTGTTTATCAGCAAATGCCTATGCGACATTCAGCGTGCCCTCGCCTGGGAGTGACCCCAGAATTTTTTTCCAAGACATTCCGTGAGAATGATTCTTCAACGCTGTTGAAAATTTTTGAAAATTATGTTCCTGGCATGTTGTGCGTTGATGTATGTTGATGTATGTTGATGTATGTTGATGTATGTTGTGTTTTGATTTCTTCATTTGTGCCCTTGGTGTACCACGTGACTCGGGCTGGGCTTACTGGCTTACTGGTCAGGTTTTGCAGCAGTTGGAAAACTTGAAGAAGCTCGAGCCCAAAGAGCAACGGATGAAGGCATGCCACGTGCCATGCCGGTGTCTGACATTTAATCGACTGTAGAGTCAAAAAGAACCAACAGATAATGATATTGTGATATTTTTTTGTTTCTTTTGTTAATGTGGGAAGCTCGCAATATGTGCGTGAATCACAGCATTTGGAGGCATTCACTTATTGCGAACACGTTTTTCCAAAACGTTTTTGAGACATGTGACACAAAAAAACGCCAGGAATGGAGATCACTCCTGCGATCGTGGCATCCGGACAAGAATCCTGAGAAGGCGGAGGTCGCCACAGCCGTTTTCCAGTTTCTGCAGAAGGCACCGACGGAGAGACGGAAAAGACACAAGGACACACGGATAGAACACAGAGAATGCAGAAAACATGTCACAAGACCGAATCTGATGCCGTATATCGCGGTATCGTATAGCAGGGAGCCATGTTTCAAGTGGAGTTGGTAGCAGACTTCCATGACTTGGGTAAGACTTTGGCATTGAACAAGCCCCCTTCCAACCTTGTTCTGAAGTATTCAAACCTTCTAGCATTTCACTCAGCCGTGCAGGGCAAACTTCTGCTTGGCCTTTGAGATTGACATCTGAGATGACTTAGAACATGACCGGAAGCCATAAATAAGCTAAGACATGCTAAAACCATGAAAGAGATGCAGGCTTGACAAATAATATGTGTTTCAATCAACTACTTTTGCACTTTTGCCTGGGAAGATTCGATAGCAGTTTTGGAGAATGGCGCATTCTTGCTGTGTATTTGTTTTCACACCAAAGTTGGCACCGCAGTGGTAGAGCGTTTGCCTGATCTAGCAGCTGCCAGCTCTACGAAAAAGGTGAGTGTTTTTGCTTTTGAAATATTCATGTCATGCGGTGTGCGATTACTACAGTGAAGCTTCATGAAGGATAAGAATGTCAGTGCTCAGTGATCCAAGTCATCGGAATATGTTTGGGCAGACTTGGCAGCAGAAGTGGCATTTTTGTCAAAATTTACCCAGCAATGGTAGGGTGGGAAGAAGGTGGGGGTTCTTGCACTCCAAGACATCTTTTTGTGGCTATTTTCCCTCACGTTCCAAGTTTCGGACCATGTTGTCACTAGACAAGACTTGTGGCATCAAAGTCGATGATTGTCTCAAATCCACGGGCAACCCTCGTGATCCTTGGCAATCATTGTGGGGGTTGTGGTCAAGAATCAGCTCGTCCCCATTCATCAAACGAAATATGTGAATCAGTTTTTATTGAAGAATCTCAGTCAGAATTTAAATATTGAGTTAATTGAAGGGCTGCCGCCCATGCCGCCGACCCCTAACAGAGGAGACAGCAAAATTGGGTGCGGACGGTCGAAACAGTGGTTTGGTGACGGATGACAAGTTTCGGGGATACTCCAACCCAAGAAAGAAATAGGGCCCAAACCATGCGAAACCGCAGCCAGAAAACTGCCGAAACGTTGCTTTTGGACCCTACTAAAAACAAAGAAAAAACCTGCAAGCCACCAGGCCAAACTCAAGAAAAAGGTGTTTGGGACGCGCATGCGAAAAGGCAGAACCCCAGCAGGTTTTGTGCCCAAGCCATTGCGAAACCGCAGCCGAAAAAATGCCGAAACGTCGCTGTCGGAACCCATTAGAAAGAAAGGAATATATGCCCAAACCATGCGAAACCGCAGCCAGAAAACTGCCGAAACGTTGCTTTTGGAACCTACGAAAAATGCCGAAACGTTGCTTTTGGAACCTACTAAAACAAAAAAAAAGGTTGCCTCAAGCAAGGCAAACCTTTGCGCAACGTAAGACTTGGAAGCCTGCAAGCCACCCGTGCTCAAGTCATGCGAAACAGCAAGATTCGTGCTCGAGTCGCGCTCGTCAAGTCCCCCACCGTTCGACCACAATCTTCTGCAACAACTTCCTAGGCGCGCTCCCCCTCACAGCGACGAGGGGTCGGCGGATTATGTTGGAACTAAATTGCTCGCGTTTGAGAAGGAAATAAGTGATAATTTTGATTTGTTTATTTTGTTGGTTTGTGTTTGGTCCGCATGTATCTGCTATATAGTCAAGTTTTTAGGTTTTTAGGCACCTAACCCACCATGTATGTAGGCTGTATATACATATACACATATATATATATATATGCGAAGGAAGTTTAAATAGCAAACAGTCGGAAGTAAAAAGATGCACTAGCACGAAAGTCAGAAGAAAGAAGATACACCCGCGCCAAATGTTAGAGAAGTTGCGAAATGCTGTGTTTTTTCAATGATTCGTGTGTGTTGGGTCAGTCGAAAAGTAGGCCTGTTAAAGCGGCGGGTGCGGAGTCGTGTGGTCAGAGGAGAAATTAAAAATTGCACGCCGCTGTGGCGAGAAGCACATTTTCAAGTCGAAATGTACAAAACACCTCATGCTTGGACCACCTTTTGAAGTTCTGATGTGGAAAAATTGCACGCCGCTGTGGCGAAAAGCGCATTTGGAAGTGAAAATGCAGAAAACACGTCAGGTTCGAAGCACTTTTTGATGTTCTGATGTCGAAAAATTGCACGCCGCTGTGGCGAAAAGCACATTATGAAGTCAAAATGCTAAAAAACTGAGGGTCCGGGAGCATTTTTTGAAGTTCCGAAAGCGAAAAATGGCGAAAAGCACATTATGAAGTCAAAATGTTAAAAACACCTCATGCTCGGAGCGCTTTTTGAAGTTCTGATGTCGAAAAATTGCACGCCGCTCTGGCCAAAAGCGCGTTTTGAAGTGAAAATGGACAAAACACGTCAGCAGCGGGCAGTTTTTTGAAGTTCTGATGTTGAAAAATTGCATGAACTTGTGGCGAGAAGCACATTTGCCAGTCAAGATGTACAAAATACCTGTGTTTTGCCGCCCTTGTTTAAGTTCAGATGTCGAACAATTAGTCAGTTAGTAAGTTAGTCAGTCAAACAATCAGTCAGTTAGTCAATTAGTCAGTTAGTCAGTTAATCAGTTACTGACACAAAGAATTACATGAGTCAGTAATCAATTAGTCAGTTAGTCAATCAGTCAGTTCGTCACTTAGTCAGTTAGCTAGTTAGTCAGCTAGTTAGTTAGTTAGTTGGTTAGTTAGTTAGTTGGTTAGTTAGTTAGTTAGTCAGTTAGTTAGTCAGTTAGTCAGTTAGTTAGTCAGTTAGTCAGATAGTCAATTAGTCAGATAGTCAATTAGTCAGGTAATCAATCAATCAATCAAGCAAGCAATCAAGCAATCAATCAATCAATCAATCAATCAAGCAATCAATTGGTCAGTTAGT
>DF242633.1:22217-53350 GCA_000507305.1 Breviolum minutum Mf 1.05b.01
GTAGTAGTAGTAGTAGTAGTAGTAGTAGTAGTAGTAGTAGTAGTAGTAGTAGTAGTAGTAGTAGTAGTAGTAGTAGTAGTAGTAGTAGTAGTAGTAGTAGTAGTAGTAGTAGTAGTAGTAGTAGTAGTAGTAGTAGTAGTAGTAGTAGTAGTAGTAGTAGTAGTAGGGGTGGTTGTTGGCTCGCCGTTGGTTGCTGAAAGTGTTGAGGAGAGTCTTGTTGAGAGTGTTGAGGGTGGTGAGAGTGGTGAGAGAGTGCCATGTTTTTTCAACGGTGAGAACTGATTGTGATGGGCAGCAGTAATAATAAGTAGAAGTTAGCAGCAGTGAGTCCACACAACGCCGCCAAAAAACTCAAACAAGAAAAGAAGCAGGCACTCCTCGCAATAGTTGTCGAGTCAACAACAACGTATGGTTTGGAACTTGTTGTGAACTACTGTTGCGGGCAAAAGCTGCAAGTAGCATCTCTCAACGCAACACTGTCTCAATGAAACAGCCTCTCGACAACCCGATGCAGAAAAGCCCGGAAAAACAGCCCAGCAAAACAAAGCAAAGCGAAAAAAGCAAGCCTTGCGAACAAAAAAAAGAAAGACACTAAGTAAAGCAACAATCAAAGAAAAGGATACAAAATATCAAAAGGGAGAAAAACACTTTGAAAAGAAAATGCAAGAATAGACAGAAACAGCAGAAGCCAGACAAGAAAAACACATATCAGAAAAGAAACAGTGAAAAATCAACCAAAGAAAGAAACACAAAGGCAGCCAGTCAAGTCAAATCGAATCAAATGCAGACAGGTCAGATTATTATCAACTCAACTCGGTTTAGCTTTGTTGAATCAAATCCTCCACCTAGAGATCACACCCCTGAAACACTGAATCAATCAAGCTTGCGGCCACCCAAAGCAAAAACACAGCTGCATGTTGTTTTTTGGCACCCTGTTCTGCATTCTCTTGTTCTTGTTAGGTCAAGTTCATCATGGCCTGGTGGGCTGTCCATGCTCCAGCTAACGTTTCACCTTGTAGAGAAGCAATCCACAAGAGCGGCAAACCATCCTTGCGTAGTATTTGTTGGAGCCCGCTGTTTTCATGCTGGTAGGGTGTTGGCAGCCTGCAGCATCATCATCATCATCATCATCATCATCATCATCATCATCATCATCATAGGTCGCTTCTCATTTTGGAACTTTTTTCGCACGCACACCGTCATGTACTTCTCGGTCTTTGTCATGGCGCGCTGCAACAACATCATGGTTTGCAGGACGCTTCATTGCCATGCTGCTAGCTATTCGAAAAGAAACTTCGAAGCTTGAACATACCAAAGCATCAGCATAATCCTTGATCAGTAAATTTGAAAAATCTTCACATCAGCATGATTTCAACATCGTTTCGTGATTTTATTCTCCACACACTGAAACAACAATGCATGTTCTGTTTACATGAGTCCGCACAAAATCAACATTCTTGAAATGTTCACAATAGTTTGGACTAAATATCTTGTGACTGTTGTTGCGAATTGATTGTTGAGAGTTGATTGTTGAGAGGTGACTGTTGAGAGTTGATTGTTGAGAGGCGACTGTTGAGAGTTGGAATGTTGAGAGGTGACTGTCGAGAGTTGATTGTTGAGAGTTGATTGTTGAGAGGATGTTGAAGGTGTGATGAGAATGTGTTGAGCATATTATCAGTGCAGGAAAACATGTAGTGTACTACACTGTTCCCAAACAAACATGCTTTGACACGCACTAACAACTCACCAGTGACAGTGATGCAATGCCATGCTTTGTGTAAGGAAGATCCCTCAACATGCGAAGGTTTCAAAGAAGAACTCATAACAGTGCCTTTGGGTCATGAACTCTGAGTTGCTAACAGCAAGAAGCATCCCGCCCAGCACCCCTTTGTGCATCAGTTTTTGTTCACCTCATCATCGGTGCAAAGATGAGAGACAACAACAACCTAACAATAGTCAAACTCCAAAACTTTCAAAAATGCTTCCTTATTGGTTCCAAGCTTAAATGTTGAAACAAACGCGTCATCATATTGGTGTCCCAAGCACCAGTGATGTCCAAGTAGGACAACTCAATGTCTTGAACGACGTTCTTCAGCCAGGGGTAGTGGTCAATGATAGAGGTCGCTTTAAGCACCCCATGCAGGTGGAACAGGTCATCAGCCTTCTATTGCTGACGAGTTCAGCTAGACTTGTGTTGGGAGCAAACTCTGTCACCCCCGTGGTGTCGATGCATTCATCAAGGCTTTCCACAATCCCCCTTTTGATCATCCAGGCCCATCCCACACTGACACATGCGTCATCCCAATCGGCGATGGATTGAAAGCCCTTGCCATCATCAAAACCACATGTCTCCAAGACCCACTGGAAGGTTTCTCGAGCACGCGATAGTTCATCTCCTGAAAACTGACGTCCAAGGACTGTAGCTAGATTTTTTGTTTGCTGAAGACGCAACCGCAATGCATCCTGCATGGCTCTAAAGCTGGAAAGAAACTAATAAGGACAGAGGTCACAGGAGGCTTTCTTGCTGTTGCTGAGCCTGAATGTGTTTTCATCACAAGTCTACAACAAAACATGTTTAACAGAAAACGAAGCGCTAGAAACAAATGTTCAAACAAATCCTCTTAACAACTTTCAGGGACAGCTTTCACAACAACGTGGCCAAACATCATGGTGATGATGATGATGATGGTGATCATGAAGATGGTGGAATGATACCGATGATGCTGATGATGTTGGTGAAAAAGGCAATATTATTTACATCAACAAACATGCACACACACACGCAAGACTCTCAAACAATCACTCAACAATATTCGCACCGCAAACATTTCCACATGATGATTGGCTCTTTCTTCCAGCACCAGCGGCATAGGGGTGGAAAGATACATTCGCTGTTCACTTCATTTCATCTTCAATGTCCCGGATTGAAATTTCCATAGCAAGACGGTGGTGGCGAACTATTTTGTTGGTAGCACTTTCTGCGTGATTTCCCTTCACACTCGCTTGCGCCAACTGCTGAACTCGTCTCTGCATGTCTTCCCCAGCGAAGCACCAGACCTGAACTGAATTGAGATATTCAATCTGGTAGTACAGTAGCGGAGTCAAAGAATCACCTCATTAACTAACCATGATGGTGTTAAAAAAATTCATCACCAGCCAAGTGGCAAGTACGATACAATGGCAACAGGTTGTAGCATGTGTGTTTTGGAGGTCAGCAGGAAGAGGTCTGTTTCTTCTTCTGTGAAAGGAGAGGCAAGGGCAGCCTGTAGAACCAGAATGTTGGACAAGGTCTCGCCAAACTGTGCAGCAACTGGGGGTGGAAAGAAAAGTTCATCGCGATATTCAGAGAGCAAATCCTCCAACACACAACGATTCGAAGATTCACATCACTTTCAGCGCCCATGTGCTTGTTCCAAATGTAAAGCATGGGATGGGCCAGGTATCGTAATTCTCTTGCTTTGCCAGGTACTTTGGGGGCGCCCGACTTGCGCAGATACATGGTTAACTTATTAAGATACCGGTACCTGACTTTCGTGTTGTGCGTGCGATAGTAAGAAACAATGTCGGACCAAATGCGGTTGAGATTGGCTTGGGGATCATTGGGGCAGAACCATACACATACTGGTCTATCCCCCCAGGTATTTGGAGTGCATCCAGTCAAGGGCAACGCTCAACGCTGATGTGATGGGTAGGCTGAGCAAGCGGCACTTGGTCGTACCAGGCCACAGTTTCCAAGTTGCCATGTCCCAAATTTGGTTTCGCCGCTGCGCTGTTTCTTTGAAGACGCTCCAAGTGTTCACACCGCTCAGGTTGCACCGTCACAAACTACATGGTCGTTGTGAATTGAAATTTGGAAGGCCGAGGATGGAAACAAAGCAATCTAGGTCGCCATGGAAGAGCCCGCAAGCACCTTTTGTAGCCCTTTGCAAGCTGCTTTCCAGACCTTAAGGCATCCTTGCTTCTTGGTGGCCACCTTGAAACTATGAGTAAGACGGCAAGGAAAACACAAGTTTTAAGCATCCACTGTGAGCAAAGTGTCATCTTATTAGCCCTACTACTTGACAAAAATGCAAACACAAAAACAGCAAACAAACATTACCAATTACATCAACAAGTGTGCTTCCTGCCCTCGGCATCACATGTAGGCCAAATGCCTTCAAACATTGCTCGAAAACTCCAAGACAAGACCCTGAAGAAATGATCCATTGTACTGTAACCTCCACCCCCTTTATCCAATCCAGCTTTGTCGAACATGGACCAAATATAGAACTGGGAGTCTTTGACTGATGCTACTCGAAACAGCGTGCTGTGCCAAGACCAGTTAACCATCTTTTTTGTCCATTGCTTGCCAAGACCTGTTACTGGGACCTCGTCCCCATGCAGTGACGCGGGGGATGACCTGGGACAAACCTGCATCATCCATCTCCTGTAAGGGGTGGCCGTTCCATTGAGGATGTTTGCCTTCCTTTTGTGCATGCCAAAAGGTGAGTGGACGTTCTTCATCTGGGAGTATGACAGTTTTCCAAAACTTGGTGTTGCTGTAGAAAGTTGCGAACATGTCGCGGGGTAGCAACATTTCCTGCCTTTGCTCACCGAGTTTTCCTGCAAATTTCATTTTGCATGTGTGTGGCTTTGGCAATGTCAGGTTTGGCTCAATGCAACTCATCAAATCAGCATAGCACTTGTTCTGATATTGCCCAGAACAACCAATTGTGGCTACCATACTCACATCATCTTCAAATGTAGCGGGTACTGTTGGTGCTGCAGCATCAGCGTGCGTAGTGTGCATTATCCATGGCTGATGCTTGCACTTTTTGGGCAGATTGAACACCCCAAGCAAAATCATGCAGTAGATGGTGCACTAGGTTGCTTTTTTGACCTCCTCCTGGACCACCATGTTCATCACCGTCAATGTTTTCATCATCAATGTTAAATCTACTAAGCCTTTGCCTTTAGCCTCCACGACCACGCCGCTTGGCAGCTGGGGGACCATCACCATCCTCCATGATCTTTTTGGGTTGTACAAAAAATGAAATGTATGATGTTGATTCAAATTGTGGATTCTTGTCCAGAGAGTGTTGAGAGAGGTAAGCGCGAGGAGATGATTGATTTGGAAAAGTTAGTTTGTGAACAGGCTTCCTGGGCATAATTGGATGATAAAAATGTTCACCACCACCACCACTACTATGATTAAGCATTACCACCACCATCACGACTGCTGCTACTACAGCTGCTACTGCTACTACAACAAAACACACAACAAATGTTGGAGGGTTTTAGTTACTGCTGCTGACACAAAAAATGTAAGCACATGTAAGCCCACCGCATCTTTCTCTTGAGCTCGAAATCAATAGTCTCACATGGGTGGCAGTGCCAAAATCTAGCATTTTTTGATGAGTCGTGCTACTACTTCAAACCTTATTGTTTCAATCGCGAGTTAACATTGCAGCCATCCCCCGACAACAGCAAGTTCATCTCTCAACAATCCTCCATTTTAGTAAAAAGCCATCTCCCAAAAGTCATCTCCCAACAACCAAACTCCCAACAGTCATCTCCCAACAGTCATCTCCTAGCAGTCATCTCCCAACAGCCACTTCTCAGCCAAGCATCTTTTAAGAATCAACTCTCAACAATCAACAACCAACACAATCAACTCTCAACAATCATTTCTCAACAATCAACCCTCAGCAGCCATGTCTCAACGCAACTTACTTGACAACACATGCATACATCAAAAAAACGACACCCAAACACCTTCCTAGAACAGTCCTAGAACAAAGTCTGAAAACCTCGAATGCATCAAAAGCCGAATGCACTTTTTTTGTGGGACAACAAAATGTCATGATCACACCGCACGGCAAACATTCACCTTGCACGGCAAGTGCGTGGGAACAAAATCCTGCTGATGCAACCTCATTTTGGGCTCATTCACGTAGAGATGGAGAGATGGAAAACATCTAAAAGCCTCATCAATTGTACTTAGATCTCAGTAGGCCCTTGGCCGTCTCGACAGTCTCATTCAACTTCGCAGCATGTTTGGCCACCTGCCAAGCCACATGCAACAACATCAACAAAAAGAACAACAACACCAACAACAACGCCAACAAGACACACAACATAACCAACAACCAACAATTACAGTACAGGACAATATATAGAAGATAATCGAAAATCGAAAACATGTCAAATAGAATACAAGAAAAACAAAAACAAACAACAACCAGCAACAACCAAAAACGAAGACCAACAACCAACAATCAAGAACCAAAAGCCAAAAAACTACACACAACAATCATGGGTTGGATGGCAGTGGGGGGCCTGTTCTTTAGTTTGTTTTTTTACGCCTGTTTTTTCAAGATGACTTGCCTTCTGCATTTGTGCATCGAATGTCTCCTTGCTGAGCACGGAATTGTTTGGCATCTCATGGAAGTCATGTATGTGCTTGAGAGCACACAAAAGTTGTTGCGAGTCCTTGTGCATGCCCTTTAAGTTCTTGTAGTGGTCATTCTGCTCGTCACCATCAAGCTGCTTCAGCAATCGCATGGCATCCCCAGAAAGCTTGCTTTCTGCATCAATGGCTTGGTCGAGGAGTTTCTTCATGCTTTCCGGGGGCTTTCCCTTTTTCCAAAGCCTTGGAGTCATTCTTCTTCCAATTGAAAGACCACTTGAGTTTGGAGAACAAGTCTTCCAAACATTCAGCCTGCTCCGCATTGATTGCTTCTTCTTGTTGATGCTTTGGGAGACATCACTTCAGGGAACACTGTCATTTGCTGGTAGTAACATGACATGTGAAAGCAACTCAAACATGCGCCGGTTTGAAACTTGGTGAGTGAATCATCAACAAGTTTGCAAAAGGAAAACACACAACAAAATAAGAAACATGCAACAAACAAATCACTCAACATGACATCAATCAAAGAAACAATACGATATCGAACATGCAGTATCATTATCAGTCAATACAGACCAACACACAAACTGTATTTCAAACAGTATCAACGTCAACAACACTATCATCATGAACAACAGCACAACAAAAGCAACAACACACAGCAGAACAACAGCAGGTATACAAGCAAAAACAACCGCACAGGAGTAAAGCGTGTGTCCCATTACTGTGATTTTTTCTAGTGTAAATTTCAAACTTGTACATGCCAACACCTATCAACCTGCCTTTCCCTTCCAATTTCTTCAGATTGAAATGCCCAAAACTCTTGGCCGTCCACAGACTGCACAGGGAAAATGTCTCCAGTGGCGGCTGCGTCCTGAAAAGCCTTCTCGCAATTGCCAAAATAGAGACCACGAAGCACACTCTTTGGATAGGACTTTTGCTTCTCAGCACCATATTTCCTTTCGTAGATACATTTTGCCTCTTGAAAAAGGGGCTTCTGATCTTGCAAAATGTACCTTCCTGACTCCGTCTTCTTGAATAATTGGTTCACAATCATTGTTCTAAAGGCTCGCGGAGATGTTTTCTCTAAGGCAACGGTGTCGTATAATTCCACGATGTGTGGGGGAAGTTTGCTATTCGTTTGAGCAAACTTCAGCCCCTGCCCTTTGTCGCGTCGTCCATCGTCGTCATCACCCTCACCTTCATCATCATGGTCACCAGTGTTTTCCTGGTCATCTTCATTTTTAGTGGTGCCTTTGCGCAACTCATCCAAAGTTGCACCACCACCACCAGCAGCTGCAGGTCTTTTCTTCAAGGTTGATTGGGCTGCCATAATAGACACAAGGGGAACGAATGCGAAATGCAAATCTACCAAGATGAGCTTAGTCCAAGTCGTGTGTTTTTCATTTTCTTGACATAAACACAAACACATGTGTAGAAGTCTCATGGAAGTTTCCAGTAAACGTCCATTTTTGTACTCTTTGATAGCAAGTTTGTGAGACATTCATTGTAGTTTGAAAGCAATTTATGTTGCACATGTTCATATTCTTCGATATTTACAATATATCTAAAACATAAACTGCTAGTTGTTTGATACAAAGTGCTAGTTAAACTGCTACATGATACGTGGAAGTTTACCGGAAACTTCTACGAAACTGCTAGTTGACACACTGGAAGTTTGGTGGAAACTTCTATAAAACTTCCATTCTATCTATATCAAATCCTTGCCAAATCTTCAATACATCTACTAACAATAGCATCAACACTGTCAACAAATGCTAGACCAAAGCACTCTCACACAGCACTCAACACTCTCAAACAGTCAGTGCAGTAGGTCTCCGACAATCAGCCCAGAACAGTTTTACATGACGAGTGTATGTTTCAATTCATGATTCATGATTGTACATTGTTTGGAGTTCTTGAATTGATGTACGTTGTTTGGAGTTCTTGATTTGAAACAAGCAGCGCTTCCACTTTGGCATTTTCAGCTTGTTTGACTCGCACTGGTGCTGATGCAGTAGAAATCGCGCATCTAAACTGCGCTACCGTGACCGCACGACTTGTGTCTAGTGGTAAGGCAGCTTGAAATTGTGTGCGCTACAACATTGCTAAGCTAAGATGATGTTCATTTCTTTGCAGTCTTCTTCATCTTGCCTGCCTTCTTGCTGCGACGCTTCTTCTCTCCATGTGCTTCCTGCTGCTTTGCATCTTGCTGGGTAGACAAAAATCTTCATCCTGGGCATCATTCGCATCATGAATGCCTTGATTGGTAGAATCACCAACTAGGCTTGTAGCAGTACCAGTAGAAGTAAAGTCACTGTTGCCAATCATCAAAGCGCCAGCACCATCATTGCTTCCCGAGGAAGCACAGGGTGAAGTAGTCGAGGTCCAGGTCCGCGTTGTTTATCAATACTCCTGTGCACGAATCCTTGAAAGAACTGAGCAAGCATCATAGCCTGTGGTGATGGGTGCCCCGCGCCTTGATGCATCAAGGTTTCACCATTAGAACTGTCCACCTTCATCTGAATCTGATTCTGACTCAGAAGGCGAAACATCAACGTCATGCGAGCTGGGTTTTTTGGTGGCATGTTGGCAACACAGCAGGGAGAGACACAAACACAAGACTTGAACATCCAAAGATGAAAACAGACTGCGATCACAAGTAGACTTGTCAAACGAGATGGTTAGAACATCCAATCAACATGTAGCAGCTTAACAACAAACACAAGGATCATGAATGCAGGCTCTCATCCAGTCACCCAAAGAAGAATCATCAACAAGTCACTCAAAAAGAGCCACCAACAAGTCCCTCAAAAAGAACCATCATGAACAAATCACCCGAACATAATCATCAACAAGTCACCCAACAAGTCGCCGAAAAATATTCATCAACAAGTCACTCAAACAGAACGATCAACAAGTCAGGCAAAAAAAACAAGGCGCCCGAAAAGAACCATCAGCAAGTCACCCGACAAGTCTCTCAGCGAGTCTCTCAACAAACCCTACGTGGGGTGGATGGCCTTTCGAAGTCAAGTTATTCTGGAAAGGTTTTGAAGGTGCCCCGCATCTTGTTTGCTGCTGGTTTTCTGTGGAAGTAGTAGTAGCATCAAGTCGAGGAGGGCAAGGAGGAGATGGAGGAAAAGAGTGCTCCTGCTGCTGCTTTTGCTGTACTCCTGGAACGATTTCAATTCTGCATTCTAAAGGCTTGACACCACCAATCACATGGTGCTCCTTTCCATGCCAATGGTTTCCAACTAGCTGGGCAGCAGTGGTGTTGTTGAAGATCACAAAGACGGAGCACTTCTTTTCATTGCTGGCTGGCCAAGCCCTTCCCACCCTAACAACCCTCACCTCTACTATCGTATCCATAGCAATGAGCCCTGACTTTGCGATGTCTTCGTCAATGATGCTTTTTGAAACAGCAAAGTTGAGATTCGACATGGACCTGGCACAGCTGGCTCCCACCAGCAGCAGCAGGCGCATGATCATTCGCAGGTGGAGCCAAAGAGGCATTCATCATTGCAAATTTTGCGCTAGCCTTCTTGTTCTGCTGTACTTGTTTGGAAGATCATGTTCTGAAAAAATGTTGGAAAAAGTTGTATTTGCCCATGTTGTGAAGCCATTGTTGCACATGATAGAGATAATCTTGTTGAGTACTTGTCCCATGTATGTTGCTTGATGTTTGAGCGTTTGCAGCTTTGTTTAGTGCAGGATGTTGCTTGTTGAATGTTTGGAGAAATTCTGAAATTTTATTTGGTTGAGTGTTTGCTGAATGTTGTGGAAAAAATGCTTATTAGTGCGTGCTGTTGAGAGTAGTAATCTTGTTTGCATGATCGGTTCCCAACAATTATTCTTTGGAAAGCGCAATTCTTATGTGAGAACTTTTCAGTCCTATGGAAATTTCCAATAGAGTTTGGCCATTTCTTGAATCATTTAGATTGGTGTCAAAGTTGCTTTGAGCCCAATGATTCTAGTTCTATTGAAACATCAAATGCAATATTAAGTGTTCATGTTCCTTACCCTAATATGGTTTTGTCAAGTATATATCATTCCCTAATGTGTTTGTTTGCACTCAAGCTTGGCAATCTCTCACACAAAAAACTTTTTTTGGAGCAAAAGCCAGTGTATATATCTCGCCGATCATCCCTGCTGGTCTTTGCTCGCAAGGAATGTGGAGAGTGTAGTTTCATTAGCATCATGCCTCCCAAGACTGGCGCCAAAGGCGGCAACATCCCCTACAGTACATGAACTGCTCTGCCTGCGTGAGCTTTTGACTCACATGCCTTCTGGTGCTGCATCAGACCAGCACGTCCAGCACGTGATGCGCCGATTGAGCATGGTTATGGCGCTGACGTGTGGAAGCTGTCCAATTGCTGCGGAATGGGCCATGGAATGAGACTGACAAGGAGAGGCTCACAAGTGCAGTGAGTGCAAGCCTGCTGGGTCAGTCGTCAGTTATAGCCCCCAGAGGCCTCCCAGTCAACAAGTGCAGTCGTTCAGCTTCTACTTTACCAAGGCAGATATTGCCATCGTGGAAGACCCGCAGGTTAGTCTAGCAACAAAGATCGATTGTATCTCGGATTGGCCATAAAGTTCGTGTTTTGTGGTGTTATACAATTCAGATTTACATAATATTTATAACATATTTCATATATATATATATGTATGTAATATTTTTCATTATAGGCCTAATGTTTGAAACATCCGGGGGTTGTGCCACAAGGTATAGCTAATAGAGTTTGCAAGCTACGGCTATATGGCGCATCGGAGCAGGCATGGTCACAAATTCTCAGAACTGCCTGCGCTGCGGGGTTTCCCTCCCAGCATGACACTTCTCTCCTGCGAGAATTGAAGGGGGAAGTCAAGAGAGGGCCTGCTAAATGGGGTTCCAGAACCCATCTGAGGGTTCAGCCCATATCATATAAAATTATCATGTATTACATGATCACTTCCTACTAATGTCCTTACAGTAAGGACATGCGTAGGAAGTGATCATTACACTAACACATGAAAAAACCTGAGTGTGATGGATGACAGCCTCATCAGATCACACGGACAGAGTGACACATGAGAATCTCATCAGACGATGAGATGGATGGCAAGTTGGATGGCGCCATCAGTAGATTCAGATCACCGTCAAAGGCAGTGACACATGAGAATATGGCACCATCAGTAGAGCACACGGACACAGTGACACATGAGCAGAATTTCCTCAGATGATGAGATGGATGGCACCATCACTAGATCACAGTGATTATGAAACTCCACTGTCCTTATGATGTTCAACATTGAACTGGGGGATTTCCATGCGCGCTGCGTCCAGTTGTTTTTTGATACAGTTATATTATGAACGCCCAAAATGGCAAAGTACAGAAGTCTTGAGATCATCATTTCTAAAGCACTTGTGAAGTTGGCTTCATCATCACATGTTCAGCGGATGTGCCCGCTCAGTAAATCAATGTCATGACTGACAATGTTTTCTCTGTGGCCATAATGGCTATGTTCCGGGATGAGCTCTGTTTTGCCACCATTGGTGGCTGTAGTTTCCATTCCATGTTGCTCCCAACGCTTGATGATTCTTTGGATTCTTTCACTAATATGCTGGCTAGAAACCCCGTGACAGTTGATAGCCTAGAAACTATCAAGGAACTTGGTCGGTGGGTGCTGGAGACTTTGAGTCCCAGTGTCTGCCAGTACGACCAGCATGCTTGGGAAGTCATGGTTGTTGCTGCAGCTCGAGCAGGTGTGGCAAAAAGCTCTGATTGCACAACCTCCAGCCTTCGTGACATTACCCTTTCAACTATTGTGGTGAGCCAGTGCCGGGGGATGGATATTCAGTTCTTCCAAGATGATCCTGTCATGAGAACTTTGAAAGCACACGAACTGGACACTTCACATTCTTTGCTGATGAATATCCTTCAAAGTGAATCGTCATCGGATCACACGTGCAACTTAGAGACTATCAAGTATGACATCGAGACCTTACATCTGGATTTGACCGGTTTGCCCCTTTTGTCTTAAACTTTAGGGTCAAGTCATTTGCAGTAATTCTGGTGCTCTGTGGAGTCATTTCCTGTTGCTGCAGGAATTTTTGTTGAGCTTTAAAGGCGAATCAGCCAATGTTTGAATGATTGGCGTCGGTGGGACAAACAATGTGGTATTGGTAGGTGTTGGTGGGACAAACCGTGTAGTTTGAGAATTTTTTTGCCCAGACGTATTCCAATGGTTTTTGGATTTGCAAAAGATCAGTCATTGAATATAATATTATGTTATTGTTGGATTGATTTTTTCCATGCAGCAAATTTCATGTCAGTGGTGTTGTGGTTTCCATTGATGTTGGTTCTCGCCGTCCTGCAGCTGTTTTGATGTTGCCCATCCAAGCTCCTGTTCGTTCTCGCTCGCGCTCTCGATCGCGCTCGCGCCCGCGCTCTCGATCGCGCTCGCGCCCGCGCTCGCGCTCCCCTTCTTGGCATAGCATTGCGCAGACTGCACGGGATACTATCTCAATATCTTCAGCTTTGCCTTCAGAAAGGATGTCACCAGAGCCTGACCCTGAGCCATTGCGAACTGTTTTTACGGGTGACCGTAGGAAATGGAAGAATCGTGTGGTGCAAAAATTGCGCCACTGCGAAAAGTTTCAGCTTATGCTGATTCGATTGAGTTTGTGGCTTAAATCTCACAAGGATATGTACCCACAATTCTGCACTTGTTGCCATGGGCAACAGCGTTGAAGCTTGGAAGCGCACAGAACCTTTGCACCATGAAATTAGATTGGGACGTGTTTCTTGCAGTTGGGTGGTGAAAAACATTGAAAATTCCTGCAGCATAGGGCATGTTTTTCAACAAATACTTCATTTCAGCGGATACGGTCCGCTCAGCAGGCTCAGCATTGTGCACATTTTTAGTCTGAAAATGTTTGTTTTTTTCATCCATTGGAATCAGAAAACATCAGCTACCATATCAGAGTTACATGCACATCAGAGATTTGCTCATACTTCCATTGCAAATCATCGTAGTGTCAGCAACCTGCCAAAGTTTCTGTTAGTAAATTGCAGCCATTTCCAGCAGATCCAGCAGATTCAATCGGTTTTTTCTTAGAACATAACATCAATACTTAACCATAAATCTTGGCCATCTATCTTCATTTTTTCAAGTGTATTTATAGATCCTTTTCCAACATGACCGAGCCATCTTCATGGCGGCAGACAAAGCCACCTGTGCCTGTGTTTGAAGAGAAGGTGACGCAGCCAGTGGTTCCCCTTGTGGAGCAACTACACAGTGTTCTTCAAGGAGGAGCTGGTTCTTCTGATGTGCCTCCGGTGGGTCGCCATGCTGATACCACCTCTTCGCCGTCTTCAAGTTTTGAGCAGACTCGAGAATCACAGGAAGAGAAAGCTGAAGAAAATGAGAGCCAGTTTGTTTTTGCCGATGGAACTCCAGCTCCTGCATCACCTGTCACGATGCCAGGCTCTGCCACTCAAGCGCCTTCCTCACCAACTCAGGAGCGCCTTGATGAAGTTGAAGCTGATGCTGATGTAGCACCTACTCCGAAGAGTAAGTCGAAGCGAGCCATGGAATTGGAAGCCAAAGGTTTCAAGCGAAACAGAGGTGGAAAGGACCATCGCTATTTTACTTACTGGTCCAGACCAAGATGGTAACTGGTAGTGCGTTTTCTATGTGTCAGTCTCTGTGAAAGAAAAAAGTTGCACAGATGTTGATTCCAACAGTGGCTTTGTGTTTGAAATTTGTTCAGATGGAATGGCTAGAAGCACTCAATCTGAAAGATTCTTGCATTGAGTTCCTGATAGTTTTTTGAGACAAATGTTTCATGTTTCTTGGTTTGTTTGTTTGTTTGTTTGTTTGTTTGTTTGCTTGTTGCTTGTTATTGTGGTTGTGGTTGTGGTTGTTTTTGTTGTTGTGGTTGTTGCTGTTGCTGTTGCTGTTGCTATGTAATTGCTGTTGCTGCTGCTGTTGCTGCTGCTGTTGTTGCTGTTGTTGTTGTTGTTGTTGTTGTTGTTGTTGTTGTTGTTGTTGTTGTTGTTGTTGTTGATGGTTGTTGATTGTTGTTGATTGTTGTTGATTGTTGTTGATTGTTGTTGATTGTTGTTGATTGTTGATTGTTGTTGATTGTTGTTGATTGTTGTTGATTGTTGTTGATTGTTGATTGTTGTTGATTGTTGTTGATTGTTGTTGATTGTTGATTGTTGTTGATTGTTGTTGATTGTTGTTGATTGTTGTTGATTGTTGTTGATTGTTGTTGATTGTTGTTGATTGTTGTTGATTGTTGTTGATTGTTGTTGATTGTTGTTGATTGTTGTTGATTGTTGTTGATTGTTGTTGATTGTTGTTGATTGTTGTTGATTGTTGTTGATTGTTGTTGATTGTTGTTGATTGTTGTTGATTGTTGTTGATTGTTGTTGATTGTTGTTGATTGTTGTTGATTGTTGTTGATTGTTGTTGATTGTTGTTGATTGTTGTTGATTGTTGTTGATTGTTGTTGATTGTTGTTGATTGTTGTTGATTGTTGTTGATTGTTGTTGATTGTTGTTGATTGTTGTTGATTGTTGATGATTGTTGTTGATTGATTTTGATTGTTGTTGGTTGTTGATTGTTGTTGGTTGTTGATTGTTGTTGTTGTTGTTGTTGTTGTTGTTGTTGTTGTTGTTGTTGTTGTTGTTGTTGTTGTTGTTGTTGTTGTTGTTGTTGTTGTTGTTGTTGTTGTTGTTGTTGTTGTTGTTTCGGTTGTTGATGATGTTCACTTGGTCCAGCGGCTTCGGGCCGCTCTGTTTGTTCAGCAGTCAGTGTTTTTCTTTAACTTGTTCAGCAGTTTAGATTGAAAAGGGTGCAGAGCAACTAAGAAGTTCATAAATTGCCAGGTGTTTCAGGTCAGAGCAAAAAACCTATCCATGTTATGTGGGGTAGGAGGGTTTCAGCAATGTTTTTTCATCACACTGTCAAGCCCAGCAAGTGCCTTGAGTTGGTTCATGTGGCATCCTTTTGTAGCCTCAGTGTTTGAGTGGATCAACCTTTTTGTTCCCTTTGTGTCGAGACTTCAACTTCATCAAATTGCAATGGCGCCCAAGAGTCATCGCAAGCCAGCCGCTGCCGTGGTGAAAAGCGCTGCAATGAAAGTGATGAAGACCACGAAGGCCAGGATTGTCGGAGTGCGCCCCAAGCTCACCATGAAGAAGACGTTGAAGGATGGCAAGTCTATGAAGGCCAAAGCCGGAGTGCACCCCAAGCTGACCATGAAGAAAGAGGATGACATGGTCATCGTGAAATCAGGAACTCCCATGCAGTACAAGAACTATGCCAGGGTTGCTCACAATGTGCTGTCTGCTGAGGGATGGATCAAGGCACCGCCAGTAGCATCTCAGCGGCTTTGTGATGCACTGCGTGTGGCTGTGAAAAGTGGCTATGACAAAGATCAGGAGGTCACTCTGACCTTCCAGCCCATGGTCAGCTGCAAGTATGAAGTTGTGCGAATGCCTGTGTCAGCCCCTGACCGCCGTGCTGGCATGATTTTGAAGCGTATCTTGGAAGCAAGCATTTTCAGCGCTGTACTTAAACTTGAGTGCTGAAGTTCAATGATTTTTGTTGTCCACTTCATCTTAACTTTTTCTTTGCTCCTGAGTCTCTTCTCAAGAGCCAGTACAAGAGTTGATGCAACCTTCAAAGAGAGTTGGACCCACACTAAGGCAAGAAATATGAGGATGAGTGCATTGCTGCCATGCCCATCCATGTGCCGGAGTACAATATGATTCTGACTCTTGGGAAGGGTGAGAATGTCATGGTGGAGGTATGGCCACTGAACTCCATGTCTCAGAATGATATGGTATTGCGGAAGACAGTGCCTACAACCAAGATTTTCCTGCCAGTGTTGCGAGAGGCTATCCTCACAGTGAAGCAGAACACTTTTTTGACCGAGGCAAGCTGCTGTGTTTGAAGTTGCTCTTGTTTGAGCTTTGTTGTTTCTTCAGGGGCAGCTGTTGCTTTAGGATTATTGCTTTATGAATTTATGAACTCTTTTGTTTTATTGGGACAGCTGTTGCTTTAGCATGTGCAGGTGGAGAAGAAGTTGATCAAGATCTTTGTCAGCCAGATGGAGGTGAAGAAAGTCCATCCATATACTTTGGTGTGGGATGTCATGACCAGGAGCAAGAAGGATTTGACAAATGCTCTTCAAAAAGGCCTTTTGATCGAACACATGAAGTGACGTTTTGGCCGATGACTGATCGAACCCTGTCACATGAAGTGACGTTTTGGCCGATGACCGATGGTGATTTGAATCGGTGAGGAGTGACAAAGAGTTATTGCCGCAGGTGCTGATGATGCTGAAAATTCAACCTTACTCTCAGTAGAAGCATGAAAAGTCATTGTCAGATCATACTTGTCTAGTGGATTCGGTGATGAGCCATAAAGTGTGGAAAGATTAGTCCTGTAGTTTGAAAGGTTGTATCTAGCAAGTTCATATTGAATTTGCTGAAGCCAGGATCACTGCTAGACTGGCTGACAACAAAGACCTTGAGAAAGAAAAAACATCAGCAATAGTTAATGGTAACAACGGAGAGTGAGAACAGGACAATAGTGACATCAATGACAACAGTACTACATCTTCGATTACTGCAAGTTCAACAACAACATCATCAGCTACAAAGGCTCCAAAGCAAATAAGAGCAGCGCAAACATTCCAAGTTTTTTCTCTTACTATTACTGGCCATGAATGTATGGATGATATTTCTCTCTTCGGCGATCAAGATGATTTATCTGATGAGAGCCAGCCGCATCAGGGCCAGGCATTGTTTCAAGACATTGTTGCTTTAAGTGACGAAGAAGCAGTGGTCCCTCCTGAGCCTGTTGAGGCAGTGGTGCCTCATGAGGGGCGGAGGAAGCGTCAGAAAACTGTAGAATCTCGAGACTTGGAGATTGCATCAGAGCGGCTGAATTTGGTAGTGAGGAGTATCTGCAAATGTAAAAACCCGGACTGTCGGGTTCCATTCAGAGAGCCCCACGAGTTTGAGAAGCTGTTGAAACTGCGCATGAAGTTGCAAGGAATGGAGAAACAGGTGATGGATCAAGAGGCCTGGGTCTTCAAAAAAGTAAAAGGACTTGAATGGGTTCCTGTAGTCTGGTATTTATCTTGAGCCACATATAATTTTTTGAATTTAACAAATGATCTCTCCAATGCCAAAGCTTTACATTCTTTTCAGCTGACCAATGCCATTGAAACAAATGTCTTAAAGTCTTGCAATACATGAACTTTTCGACTTGAGCCCTTCATATGTTTTGGCACATACTTGCCCCAACTGTGCAGATCTACGTGCAATTGCAGAAGCAAGATGAGTCTGCAAGATATGCCCTGGAGTTGAATGGTCATGTTGTTTGCCAGCGGACATGGAGGCTATGCCTTGGCGTCGGCAAAAGCAGAATGACCAAGATACGGAATGCAATCATCAACGGTCGGGATTGTCCGGGTGACGGACGTTACGTGCCCAAAATGCATGAGACCCCACCACCTCCTGGTTCTGCAAGAGAGAAGTGCCATGAGTTTTTCGAAAGGGCATATCATGCCTTGGCAGAACCCCTCCCAGAGACAGTTTGGAGGACGCAGGAACAGGCAGACCAAGCCAGATCTGCAGCTGCCAAGACATTGAGACGACGCGGCAAACGCCCAAGACAGATGTACAAGTCGACTGAAGGAGGATCAGGATACAATCCTACCATTCGGTTTCTCCCACCAGGGAGCATCACGGACTACCTGGACTTATGTCGTTTTCAATATGCACCATTGCAGATCTCCAGGAAAGTATTCTGTAGAGCCACCCGGCTGAGAATTGATTTGCCTCTTGAACATTTTCAATGCTTTCATTGGCTTGTGGAACCCTGAATTTGAACAAATTTAGTTTGACAAAGAAATCTTTTGATTAATTACCTGAAGGGCTACCTGCTATCTCTGGTTGAAAGTTGTGAATTGTTGGGGGGGGAAAGATCATATTTTTTGCTACCTGATGCCTCTGCTCGTGTTAGGTATGGGAGGAAAGCTTTCGAGAGCAATTGGTTATACGGCAGCGTTCGCAGCACAAAAAGTGCACTGAATGCATCAAACACAAATTGATTTTGAAAAAGCTTGCTCGACATGAGCATGGAAAGAAAGCGCAGATGGCTCTATTTAGCCATGTTCATCTATCTCGCCAATATTCTGATCGCACGGAATATTGGAAGGCCAGAACACGATCCAGAGAGGGTACAGATTCTTCAGGCCAGCGAGAGCTGGTAATCATTTTAGATTCTGTCGACCACGGCAAGTTTCATTACCCCCGCGATGAGGGGTTGGGCGCCAAAGATTTCTCCAATTGGATCCGTCCGTGCTTAACCTGCACAGGGGTTATAGCGCATGGAGTGGCAACGTTCCTCTTCTTGAGTGAAGATTTTGTTGTCAAGGATTCGTCATGGGCCTGCGAACTGTTGGCACACGTATTGCATGTGGTGGTTGATGAAGGAGGCATTGATTTGAGAGACTGCACCATATGGGTGCAGTCTGACAACGCAAGCAAAGAGTGCAAGAACAATACGGTGATGAGAATGCTAGCAGGATTGGTTGTGACCCGACGTTGCAGAGCGTCGGGTCACAGCCATGAGGACATAGACCAGTGGTTTAGTGGGCTATCAAGTTACATTACTGCATGCGACAATTTGAGCACTCCTGCCGACTTCGTTGAGTCTCTTCAAGTTTGGATGAATGGTCCTGGGAGCCGCAAGGACGAGGCCATCAAGAAGTGTATTCTTGTGGACCAAACCCGAGCTTGGCAGCTTGGTATGTGTATCTAGTTTCTCAGCCTTTTTCGCATGATTTGGGATGTACACAGGCTTTCGATGTTATGGTTTCAACAGGATCTTAAAAAACACACCAAGTAGTAATAGTTTGATGGTTTTGAAACCCACTCCAACCTGCTGCAAGGAAGCCACATCTACAGGAACTGTTCCTGAGCAACCAGCTGAAGGGCGTGGGTGGCCCCGGGGCACCACACGTTTTCGATTTCCAGCGGGTGAATGATGTAGGACAGGTTTGTGTGTGCTGTTTAAATCTGAGAATGTAATTTAATATGCTTGCAAATTGCGCAGCCATAGTATCTGCAATTCTCCAACTTATTTGCTTGAATTGATTTGTAAGCCTATAACCACCACTTTCTGACAGGAGTTCCAAGGGATCAGATCCAAGAGCGCTTTTGGCTTCGGAGAGAAGTGCCGCTATCAAATCAAGACGTTGTGGTACGGCACCTTCCTTTGCACCTACAAATTCAAATGTTCATCTCAAAAATGAAGATATGCCAGCCATTTTTCAACTGATATTTGCAAATTTGTCTTTCAACCTGCTGCAGGTTCAAACAGTACCTGAGTGATGAAAACTGGCAGCGCACGGTGATTCTACACGCGCCGCAGTGCCTTTTCCAGCAAAGCAGTGATCTGGTTCCCAGGGGCACCTTGTTAGCAATAAAACTTGAAGACTTGAAGGATTTGAGTGTGTGTTTGCATTTTGTGAAAGTCTTGAGCTGACAATGGAGAACTAAGTCACCAATCCCGACAGAGTCTTCCGCGACGATGACCCGGCGATGGATTCTGCCAATTTGAGAAAATACATTGCCAGAATGAGAGACTCGAACGATCATAGTTTACATGCCAAGTTGTGCAGCGTTGCAACTTCATCAGAACAGGTGTGCCTTGAACAACCAAAAGTTTGGACTCAAACATGGCATTTGCATAGATTTTTAGAACTGAATATAAGCCATTGCAAGCCAAGGAGAACCACCATATGCAATGGAGAAAGCAGCCAAGCACCTTGAGGCCTTAGCAGACAGGAAATGGGAGAGGCGGCCTCTATTGCCAATTGGATCGTTTCTTGGCCATGTGCTGCAGCTTTACTTCCTTAGCGTTTGCATCTTGATGCATCTCGATTGTTTCTTCCACCATTAGGTGCTTTGCGCCGGGGCCTGTAGTGGGCAGAGGGGTGCTTGCCCACGGCAATGGAATCAATTTGGGTCCTGTTTCTTGGTGTGAAGCTGTGTTTGTAGTGGCTCTGTTTTTGTGCTGATTTCTGTCCATGCTATGCAAGTTTGTTGAAAGTAGAGACTTCGAACTTTGCCAGCAGAGTCATTTGGGTTTGCAAAAGGTTTAGACCTAACTTCTTGCCCCAAGCCAGGCTGCCAACCGAGTTCGCATGGAGAGAGAAAAGTTGTCAGGTCATGCTTTGCTGCAATTTGGCCGCAGGATCGAGCAGAAAGAGAAATACGGTGTGGGCCACTGCAGGTATGACTTGGAATGAGGCCCTGGCCATTGTAGAAGATGCCTATGATGCTGCCGATGCAGAAGCCATAGATGATGAGTAAAAGTCACGAAAGAGCCTGTATCAGAGAGGGTGTGCTCAGGCTAGGTTTCCTATTAGGAATCAGTGTTAAAACTGTTGATTTTGAAGCAGTTTCATGTCTTTGGCCACTGTTCTTTTTTCCCGTGGTGTGCCAACAGTTTCAGGATATTCATTTCCTTCTGAATCCCAATGGGATCCAGTTGCAAACTCCAATGGAATTTTGAAAGGGTTGTTGTGACATTTCCATCATCTCAAAATAGCTTTCCACCATTCAGCCGAGTGAACGCCACTGGATGAGAAGTTATCAATCAGACTTCCTGATGATCCCTGATAGAGATCATCAAAAAATATGTTTAAAAATGGGGATGATATAAAAATATCCTAAACCCTAAATCCTAAACCCTAAACGTCTTGGCAATTTTTGGGCAGAGTTTTGTTTAGGAGTTAATAGTTTTAAACTTTGAAAATTTCGATCATATTTTTTGATGNAGTTTTAAACTTTAGTAAAATTTACAATCATATTTTTTGATGATCCCGAATGGAGATCATCAAAAAATGTGTTTGAAATTTGGGATGATTTAAAAATATCCTAAACCCTAAATCCTAAACCCTAAACGTCTTGGCAATTTTTGGGCAGAGTTTTGTTTAGGAGTTATTCATTTAAAACTTTGAAAATTAAAAAAATATTTTTTGATGATCCAGACTGGTAATCATCAAAAAATATGTTTGAAATTCGGGAGGCTTATTCTTGACTTTGTATGGAGGCAGAGTTTGTTCAGGTTAGAAAGCCATTTTATGATTTGAATTTCCAGTGGGATCAGCAGACTTTTGAGGAGCCTTTGCTAGTTTGGAAAGTTCAAATCAAATATGGAAATTTGTATCTTTGACTTTCTGTGCTTCACTCCGGGGGACCAATGTTTGTTCCATTCATGATTGGTTCATTTCTTTTCGATACGAGATTGCCAGCGGATACGGTCCGCTCAGTTGTACAGTCGGTCTGTCAGCTTTTTGGGCAACAACTTAGGGCTTAAGTGTAGGTTGCCAGTCTTTCTGTGAGCTATTGAAGATGGGTGGAAAGAAGCAAAAGGTTTCACTTGGTGGGTTACAAGCCGCTTTGCCTTCTCCACCGACCAAAAAAAGTAGGATGGAAGATTTCATGGTCAGCGTAGCAGCTTCAGAGGAGGTCAAGGCCTTGCAGAAACAATTCGGCGAGTGGCTGTCTGGTACCGAGTTTGCCTAATGCACCACTTCCAACTTAGGAGGTGTTGAAACCAATGTGTCCAAGGTCTGGAGCGTGCGCCCAACATGAAAATATCCACAAGTACTTGCAGCATACGTTTCAGGGCGAGGCCCACTTGGTGTGGATTGTTCTTGTCTTTTGATGTTGATTCATTGAGTGAGGCTTCTCTATTGGAGTACTTGCGCTTCACCGATACAGCTTTCCCTCCCCCACATGGTGTGTCGTGGGGGGCCTGGCTTGTCATAGTTGTATATCAATCTTCTTCAAACTTTGTATCTTTAAATTTGTCATCACACCAGTCATCTTTATATTTGGTCTGAGGAATTTTGCCAAACCAGCAGATTTGAAGAAGGGCAACACCGGTGTGCTCTTGAGACCATGGCATGTGTGCTTCATGCCATGCGCTGGATTGAAAGGCTATGTGGAGCCAGCGGGGGTCTTAGTATAGTAGTTGTGTTGGTTTTCTTTTTTCCATGTTTTTCTCTATCCAGGATGTATTGAGTGCATTGGCCAATATGATCATCCACAAGACGTGCGATCCTTATTTTGCCCAACAAGAAATGAAGTTGAATTGTTTTAGGTTTGGGATTTTGACCAACACTGCTTAATAGTGTGACTGCTCCCTTTTGTGCAAGTTGATTATGTGCTGTTGAAGCGGAGGTTTACTACAGATGCTAATCTGGGTGGTGTGGAGAAGATCACGGTCACTTCAGCATCCCTTGTTCAGTCCATGGCAGATGTGCCACGCTTTGCTGTCACAGAAGTTCAAACCGATTCAACGTTGTTGCCTCCCCTGGCAGTCTTCTGTGTTAAGGGGTGGACTAGGGTTGTGGCTGCATCAGCTTTGATGGTTTGCTGCTGGCAGAAGCCCGACTTTTTGCAGGCCAGGTGATCTGCTGTTGGGATCCATACTTAATGACAATCATGTTTTCTTGCAGGCGTTGCCAGAGTCTGTGAAGGAGCACTGTCCCCAGTCGATCTGCAACGGACTAAGAGTTAGAGGCTCACAACGCACAACTCTTGAATCATGTCCTTTTGCAGGTCTTTGGCAGTAATCCATGGCGCTGTCGTGTATCCAGAATCTGGCTCTGAGAGTTTGGCCTCACTGGTTGCCCAAAACAGAGGCAAGGGGACTCATTTTACTTATGTTTTTTGGCTACATGTTTTTGAAACAGGAAGCACGGTGGCCTCCAACATCCGCAAGAAGCCGAACTGCTTTATGTTGCTGTGGCAGCTGAAGATGCTCAAGTCAGATGGTGAAGACTTTCACAAGGCAATGTCAAGCTGTTTTTCCTAAGTGCCAGATGTGTTTTTCAAAATCTGAGCAGTTGGCCAGGCTTGGTCATCTGCATCCGAATTTCAATCAGCACACAATATTGGTGATGCTGAAGGAGATGCAACTTGGAATCTTCTGAGATCAGTGGAACCAGAGGTGGTAGATTCTCTTTCCCAATTCGTGCAGTGCCTAGGAAGGAATTATCTTTGTGAGATTTTTCAGGTCGTTTTTTGAGAACAAAGTTTTCCTGTTTAAACGGCATTTTTCCACATGTTTGTTTCATCTTAGGAAGTGGAGCACGAGTAAGGTGCTCTACCATGAGCCAATTGCGGCAGGTTTGTTTAATGGAGACTTTTCATCAGGGGTGGGGCCTTTTGCCGCCTGGCAAAGCCAGCTGCTGAATCGAAAGGATGTTGCCCTCCTACTTGTGGAAAGAATGAGAGTGGAGTACGAGGCCATGCCGACCAGGCTTCGCAAACCGTATGGCAGGAAGGAAGTTGAGCCTTGATTCTGATACGGTAGGATTCATAATTGATGTTTTGACTTCCAAATCACAAACCATTTTTGCAATCACAATCCATTTCATTCAGTGAAGCGGCCCAGCCGCTCTTGCTTAGGAAACCTTGCAGAGATTATGTGGTGCCTTTCTGGCATCAGTTGAAGCCTTGGAAGGTGAATGCCCTGAGGAGTTTGTCAAGAAGGAATTGCCAGAACTCCGCAAGATGTTTCTTGTCTATTTTCAGGGATGCATTTGAAAAATGCACACATTGTTACCCGCCAACATCCATTTGGCAGGTTCCTCTCGAGACATTGCGATGTTGATCTCCAGCAACTGCTGGACTCGACGGTTCCTCCAGTGAACCTTGAAGTCATGCAGACTTTCCGTTCTGTCATCTTCAAGTACAAACGCAAGGCCAGGGAACATCTTGAGTATCAGCTGCCAGGATTGTCTCTTATTCAGATTTAAGTGTAAGGTTCAGACGGCTCGAGATGCAGAGATGATGAAGTTGCTTGGCAAAATAATTTCTTCTCGATGTATCCCCATATCGTTTTGCATTGATTGCTTAGGTTGCAGGAAGACCTAGCTGCATGCACTGCCAAGAAAACTGCTTCAGTGATTGCGGCTGAAATGGTTGAGATGACACGCTGGGCGCTTGAATGCCAGGCCCAGCACAACAGGGAGGGTTCCTTAGATGTGAAATATTTGCAGGCACGGTATGTCAAAGGTGTCTCAAAAGTGGAATCCTGGATGTCAATGAACCACCGGTACATGGAGTTGGAAAGTATGGACATTGCTCCAGCCGAAGTGCTGAAGTTCATGTCTTCCACCACTCCTGGAAATGATGGGATTCATTCTAGGCTAAATTATAGTATGAGTTGCTCCTCCTGCTGCTGCTGCTGTCGTTGTTGTTGTTGTTGTTCTTGTTGTTGTTGTTGTTGTTCTTGTTGTTGTTGTTCTTGTTCTTGTTGTTGTTGTTGTTGTTGTGGTTGTTGTTGTGGTTGTTGTTGTTGTTGTTGTTGTTGTTGTTGTTGATGCTGCTTTTGTTATTGCTGTTGGATTTTTTCAAACCGAGGCCCCTACTGCTGGTGTTGGATGCAACGGTATGGCCATCTCGTGTCTTAACTTCAAATAGTACATGTTGACCCTGTTTGTTTCATGGGATTATCAGAATTTTCGTGTCCCATCAGGCGGGATGGCGATTGATGAAGCTATCACCTGTGCTGCCTCCTTGCTGAATGGAAACCCGCATGCAGCATTGTTGGTGCTTGGGCCTGTCGTGCACAGCAATGTGGTCCGTGAAGCCATTGTAGAAAAACGTCGACAGCTTGAAAACAAAGTGATGGCGTGCCTAGTCAGCAATAAAATAATGCTTTGCATCTACATCTTCACTTGGGCTTGCACTCAGTTAGTTCTCTTTGCAATCTTGCAGGGTCTTGGACTGGAGTGAATGCTCCATCCTCTTCAACGATGGCCAACATGGTGGCGACAAACGTAAAGTCACCCAAAATGGTTCCTGGCTTGATTTAGTTTGTCTTTTCTTCACTCATACAATGCATGGAACTTCAACAGCGCTACTATGAGTCCAAGTCTTCAAGCCTTCTCACTGAGGCTGGCTGTGCACCAGCCAAATTCTTCCCAAATGCCTCTTCTCGAAGTCCAAAGCTCAACTTGGTGTGTTGGGCCCTGTTGAAAGAGCTCGCGTGGGGCAGCTGCAGAATCATGATGTGGATAGACCACTGAGCCCAGGTGCCCGTGCAACTTGCTTAAACTTTCAAAAGTTTGATATCATTGTCTCTGGGTTGACTGTCACCAGGTTGCTCTTTATCACCTTGTTTTTGACTAAGGCAGCGCAGAGAGGCATTGGTGGCACCAAGACATTGCTGGAGATGCTTATGGAAGGGATTCCGACACCGGCTGAAGGACAACTTCCAGTGACTGTCGTTGACTTGATCACTGGCAGGCGGGGTTGAGTTTCAGACTTAGGGTACAGATTGTCACTGTTCTTGCTGGTCAGGTTCAATGAGTGGGGGATGGCGGTGTGGGAGCTGCAGAAATCTATGCTGGGCGGAACTGCCTCCACTTTTCAGTGGCGCTTTGTGGGGATTCATTGTGAGGCCAATGCAGATCCAAGTCCAACTGATAGCAAGATGGCCTTGAAAAAACTTGGTAGTGCAATGGCTGGCAAGATGCTAACAGTCATCTTGATTCAGCTTGCCAAATGAACATTTTTTTTCTTCATTTTCACTTTTATCTTTTGAAGTGGAACTTGTTTTTTGAGTTCTTCATTCTTAGTGCGTTCTCTGCCCAGGAATGGTGGGACAGGTCAGCCGAAGCAGGACCAAAGAACCGGGTCCGCAACAGCAACAGCATGCCAGCTCGTCCCAACTTAGAGATTCTGGCTTGGACCTCTGACAAACTGGTGAGCCTTGTTTGAATTGAACTGTTCTAACTGTTGGAACTTTGGCAAGTTCATTCTCTCTTCAGTAAAGCTTAGCATCCACTTCTGGTTTTTCATGAGGATCCCTCCTTTGGTCGTGGACGCACAGGGGACCACTGAAGAAGCCAAGAATATGTTTGCTGAGATCCGCAAGGACATAGATGAGTGGAACTCCAAACATGCCAATGCCACCTCAGGTACCTCACCTGGTGCGTCAAGTGCTGTGACGCCTTCACCACAGGCCTCACCGCAAGTGGTTCGCACAGGGTGCTCACCAGCGTTTTCAGAGACAGACAGGCCCATTGATGTTGCCCAACGGTATGAGTTTCCTGCTGAGTGCATCATTCCCATTGTGCAGCTGGAAGCTGATCATCAGTTCCAGTGGCTGCAATCATGATTCTTTGGGTACATGCTTGTGATGACAGTTTACTTCAAGATGTAGTGCACTTGTTTGCTGCCAATGAAGTGATGCCATTCCTTCATGATGATTGTATGACTGAGGCTCAAGGCATCTGCAATTTGTGTCAACAACTCTGTGCTGAAGGTGGTGCTCACCAAATCTTATGACTTATATCTAGTCAACACTGGGGACACTGATCTTGAAGTCCGCTGTGGAGAGCTTTTCGGTTTTGGATTGGGCTCATGGACGGAAAAGCTTTCAGGACATAGGTTTTACTGTAAGTTGAGAAGCTTTGCAGTTTCTTTCTCAACATCAGAGCATGATGTGAGACATGTGTGCCGCCAGGAATAGCCAGGTCTGGGATGGACCAGCATTTGCCCTGGCTGCTCACTGCTGATACCAACACTGTTGTTTTGGCCAACACGTCTGACAGCAAGCGTGCCCTCAGCATTGCAGAACTGATTGCCTACGCTGCCAGCAAGCATGGGATCATGGATTGCTCATTTGCTGACTATGACCTGGCCCAGATGCTGCAGGAGAGTTTGACTGTTTAAAATTATTTTAAAATCGACAAGATGGCAAAGTGCAAATTCAATAGTCTTGTTGGAGATGTTGTTTCAAGTTTTAGCCTTTTCCCAGGAGGATGGAAATCCAATGTGCTTTCGGTACAAGGTGACATCAAAGTCGAAGATGAATGTGATGGTGCCAAAGGTTCCCGATGAATTGGCAGATCCTGAACATCAACACCAAACATTGCGGGGTACAGTCTTCGGCGCGGCTTACCATGGCAAATTCGACAAGTTGCCACGAACCAATTGGTGCAGGATGGTATGGGAAGTTCATTGGCGATTGTCATTCAAGATGTTTTGTTTTTCTTCAGCCATTTTTTGAGTTGATCCACATTGGCTTATGATGCCATCTGGTACATGCCGAGGTGAGTTTTGAGGCCAACGTTCCGGCCATCGTGTATCCCCGCAAGCCAAAATTCTATCTCTTGGCTACTTGCACTTTGAAAGGACAAAGTGCTCACTTGCTGAAGAAAGACGGCTGAAACTAAGGTCCTGTGAGCCCCTTTCTCCTTTTTGATGTGTCTGTAGCTGAAGGTGCACTCTCTGAAGATCTTGATTATTTGTTTTTTTTCTTGGATCGTAGTATTGGAAAAAAACCACCTTTCACAGTGACAGAACGTGAAGGTTTATTTTCGATACTGTCAGTGAGAGAAGCTTTCAGTTGTTGACGAAGGGTATTAAAACTTGTGATCCTGCACCTGGGTGCTGGCATATTATGCTGCGAGTTTGCGCCAAAAAAACATTGCAGCTCTCATTTGAATGACAAGGAATTGAATGTCCTTCTAATAGTGATCTCAAATTGCTTTATGCAGATGTTTTGTGTGTTTTGGCTCAAAGGAATTTTCACCATTTGATGCGTCAGGCATCAATTGAATGTAGAGATGCCATTCGAAGACATTAGTGAACTTTCAGATGACAACCAGTTCAAGACTCCGCAGAAGAAGTCTGACGAAAGCAATGCTGGTTCTCAAGAAGTTGAACAACAAACCAAAAAGATCCCAAAGGTTGCCAAGCCAAAGAAGCCGTCCTGCAAACCCAAGTCGAAATCACAGATGAAACGGCCATCTTCCAAGACAGAAGCTGTAGAAGAACATGGCCAAGACGATCAGGAAGAAGGACAAGAACATGAGAAAGATGATACTGTCAAGAAAAGACCTGCGACAAAAGCTGTAGAAAAACATGGCCAAGACGATGAGGCTGCAGAACAAGGACAAGAACCTGACAAAGATGATGCTGTCAAGAAAAGACCTGCAGGAAAAAAACCGAAAGCAGCTGCAGTTATGAAGAGGCCTTCAGGACCCAGTGGTGTGAAGAAGGAGAGGGCTTACATGTGTTACTACAAGAGGGACTGCGTCTTCGGCATCAAATGGAAGGGCTCTGAAGTGATGAGGGTGCGGGGGTTCTGTGTTTTTTTGATTAGAAACATGGTTTGCCTTGTGTTTTTCATTCCCTGAAGGTGAAGCCTGCAAAGGGCGTCAGCGCTGAACGTATGAGAGAAATAGCAGTGCCTTGTTGTGCAGTTCAGCTAGTAACTGTGACCATACTTATTTCACAGTTTCTATTGGTTCTTTGTCAATGACATTTCTTGCCATGTGTTTCTCAGGATGCAGCACGACTGGCTTTTGAAGATGGGAAAGGGAAACAAGAGGAAGACCACCCCTTGTCCAAGGCACTTTCTGTCATTGTATGCTTCTTGTCAACAAGAGTTGAAAGCAACATATGATTTGCATGTTTCAACTTCGGATGCTATGTCTGTTGCTGCTATAAAGGCTGCTAAGAGTACTCCTGCGGTGGCAGAAGATACTGCTGCAGCTGTTGATGATGCCATTATGGCTGCTGAAGAAGGTGAAGAAGAAACACCACGTGCTGATGATCCCGAGCCTGTGGATGTATCGTAGGATAGGCCAAGAGTTTCAGTCAGCAAGAGAACGATAGCACAATGTGGTGAAAAAAGGTTTCAGCGGATTCGGTCCGCTCTGATTTCATTCAGGTAGCTATGGGCTATTCTTTTCAATGTCTGATGTCGTTTGTTTTTGGTAAGCCCCATCTTTTTCCAATGGTTGATGTTTAGACATACTATGTGACAGGGAATGAAATGATAGGTCAGAGTTTGTCATTTCCTTGTGTGATCTTGAACTCCTATAAATGAACCCGTTCTTGAGATATATTTAATTTTTGAAGCCTTGAGGTTGCAGTGGCAGAGCTGTGAACGAGTAGGTAGCACTTGTACACAAGTGTCAGTGTCACGACTTTGGACCAACATGGGTTTGGAAAACCTAGATGATATGATGTTATAATGCAATCTGGATGGACCACATGTGATCTCAAGACCTTTGTACTTTGCCATCTTAATGTAACAATGGGGTTGTAGACTAATAGCTAGCAGCTAGATATTTGTTTTTGGTGAAACATAAAAAGATAGAGAAACAACATATCAAATGGACGCAGCGCGCTAAATTAAAGTTCTGCTGAAGTGATGACTGTCTTTAAAGATTTTCATCAAAGACTGCCCAAAGTTCTGCTGAAGTGATGGCTGTCTTGAAAGATTGTCATCAAAGACTGCCCAAAGTTCTGCTGAAGTGATGGCTGTCTTTAAAGACTGTCATCAAAGACTGCCCAAAGTTCTGCTGAAGTGATGGGTGTCTTTAAAGACTGTCATCAAAGACTGCCCAAAGTTCTGTTGAAGTGATGGCTGTCTTTAATAAAGACTGTCGCTGAAGTTCTTCTGAAGTGATGGCTGTCTCTGCTCAAGACATCACACATGAGTAAGAAGTGATGATGTAATACATGATAATTTTATATGATATGGGCTGAACCCTCAGATGGGTTCTGGAACCCCATTTAGCAGGGGCAAGCCTTGTTCATTTACATTGAGAGATTGACATGCAAGATTAACATGTTGCCATTTTGGTAGAACATAAGGCTCAAAAGTTTTTCTTCCCCACCCACCCTCACCTCACATACATTATGCGTGCACCATGTACATGTATACATTTCATATTCATCATGTGCATTTTGTCATTTCCTTATGCGTTCTTACCACGCAACCACGAACATTTCATGAATTGGAAAGACTGCAAAGATATTTTGAAGAAAGAGCAGCTCCCTGAGCTGGACTCAAAACACGACCGGCAATAGCCGTTGATCAAAACACAGCTTCAAGAACGAAGCGTGGTGAACCCAACTTGTGAACGCATTTTGGAAAAAGAGTGCGGATGCTTGCTTGTTCGATACGTTGTTTCGAACACTTGGTCGTCTCGAACCGAAGTGGATTGTTCCTTTCATTTCTATCTTATCTTCCCTAAGACTGTCGTTTTCCAAAGGTTAGATCCAACATCTCAGGTAGTTTCTTTTGATTTTCCCTTTCATTTCTATCTTATCTTCCCTAAGACTGTCGTTTTCCAAAGGTTAGATCCAACATCTCAGGTAGTTTCTTTTGATTTTCCCTTTCATTTCTATCTTATCTTCCCTAAGACTGTCGTTTTCCAAAGGTTAGATCCAACATCTCAGGTAGTTTTTGATCCACAGCAACGGATGCTCGACTGCAGCCTATGATGCCTTACGTGGAGATGGTCACATGCTGGCAATGGGTCCAATGGTAGGGAAAGATACCTTGAAGCAGTGATTGAAGCATTGGCTTTTTTGGTTGTTTTTGCTGAAAGTAGGATGAACATAAGATTAAAGCTAGCTTGGCATTATGCTGACATAGAGATTGCGAGTCTATTAGAAAGTGTTTTCTGCTATGGCAAGGCTATGACAAGGCGTTGCTGCAGAACAACCCCTTGGCACCTCGTGCAGAAATGGTATCAGATTGTACAATTTCTTGTTGTCGTTGTTGTTGTTGTTGTTGTTGTTGTCGTTGTCGTTGTCGTTGTTGTTGTTGTTGTTGTTGTTGTTGTTGTTGTTGTTGTTGTTGTTGTTGTTGTTGTTGTTGTTGTTGTTGTTGTTGTTGTTGT
>DF242634.1:0-29136 GCA_000507305.1 Breviolum minutum Mf 1.05b.01
CTATTATAATGTGTAACGTATGACAATTGTCCTGTATAATGCAGTGTCCTTTAACCTCATCTTCCTTGCACGATGCATCGTTCTTTAAGAGGAAACTTGATCTACCTGAAAAGTAGGTGTACATGGTAGTTTGTGTATCCCATTATCGAACCTACCGTTTCGGAGTTGTAACCATCTACTTTCCCATTGGTGAACAGCTTCAGGGAAACCCCCCTTGGAGCCTTAGAACTCTCAAGGTTGGAGCAGCTCCACGAAGATAGGTGAATGCCATTGAATCAAGGAAGGACTTCTATGGCTAGGTTAGCTTATATCTCATGTGTTTGGGCTCATCTTCATCTCTCAGAGAAACATGAAAGCATCCCGGTTCGCATTTGACGACATCGAATGTAGCAGATGTGCTGCCATTGATGAAGGATAAAAGCCACTTCTCAAAAGAAACATTGGTTAAATGGAAATGTTTCCATCTTTCCATTTTTCCAATACGGTCTTTACATTTGTCACATGTCGCAATCTCTTGTTTTCAATCATACCACGGGAAAACCAGACATCTTCATGCCGATATTCAAAACTGCGAGGCCTCCCGACGACGTAAGACTGAAGAGGGTGGAGATGTGGAGAAAGAGGAGTGAAACTTCAAGATGCCATGGTTTAACCCTTTGCCGATCCAGGATAGGAATTTGAAAAGGATGATGTACTGAAAAGTAGACTAGATAAATGTAGCTGAAAAGTTGATAGTGCAGATAGTTTCTGGTTGATTTATGATGAATTCTATTTGAACTATGATGATATCAGGATGGTGTGAAATTATTTTTACTAGTACGTAAGAAATCCTAGCAAGACCGAATCATGTTTGTTTTCCTTCATGCTCAATTGCTTGGTATTTCAAAATAATCGTCGGTCTGTCAAGTAGTGCCTCTGCAAAGCTTGGATAATCTCAACTTCCACTAAAGAACATACAGGTCCTGAAACTTATAGATGACGCCTGCGTTCGGTAGCGCCTGGCCTCGTGATCTTCAAACCACCATTTTTTCAGCTGCTTATAATTGTTAGTTTTAGAAGAAGTGGTATCATCCTGTTCTATCATTTTCTCAAGGTATAGAATAGAGGACCACAAGGGACCAGAAACATGTGAAATAAGTGGATGTTTAGCAAGCTACCCTCTTCATGGATGGCGGGGATTCTCAGCTAGAGCTTTTCTTAATGATGTACTCGTACGTATATTGCACCCGTTTGGAAATCTGAAGGGCTTGGAGGAAGGGAATGCACAATGAAAGCTAGAAATGCGAGGCTTGTTGGTCAAAGCTTGCTTTAGAATTTTGGAGATCTCCCTTGAACCTGTATCATCCTTTCAGAATGTTTCAGCTGGATTATGGTATAATCATTATATACAGATTGGAAGTCAAAATGAAGTGAAAACAACCAACCATTTCTCAGATATCTCAGATACTTCTCGAAACATTGGGCAAATTAATGGTTGAAACGATCATACATCTTGTTGATCTTGCAGGATGAAGCCGGTCCGAAACTCAAGTTGGTGGTTGGTCGGGGATTTGGCCTATCCACACGGTTCCATTTTTCTAAGAAAACTTCCAACAGACCCCTTGGAACCTATGCCAGGTATCCCAAAAAAAAAAGTATGAAAGAATTTCCTTCATAAAGAGGTATATATAGTAGGGTCTGGGGTATGTTCCAGGGGTATGTTGGCGATTTCTTCAAATCTTTGGAATGAACCTGAAATAAACCTTAGCCACCAAACATCAGCACCTAACCATTGAAGCCATCCTAGGTGACCCTGAGGACTGGGGGCTTGGACCAGGGGCAGGGAGCACCATTGATGCTTTCTAGGTAGTTCCACCGGTTTTTAGAGATGTCCCCAAAAAAGCAGTTGGTCCTTCCAAAATGGAACCTGAAGATTGAGCAAAAGAAACGAAGCAAAAGCTCATTGCTAACAGACCCTGTCACTTCTTCGTCGGTGGAAGGTGGGAAGTTCTCCAACCACCTCACGGCCGGCCAAACATTTCAAATCAATGGTGATTTAGGTGAAGAATCCTTACAAGTTTTGCGCAAATTTTGCCAATTTTAATCACATCAAACGTAGATTTGTACCAATAATCTTGTACCCTCAAGTTCAAAAAAAAGAAATGCCATGATTTCACTCACTCCTTAGCCTTAACGGTTTGATTGACCACGCCTTTTTTGGTTCCCGTTGGAGCTCCAGGACTTCGGCAAGGGCAAGAAGAAACGCACGGGGACTTGATTGAGTCGCTGGGAGGGGGGTGCTGCGCTACGCTTCAGTGGGGATGTTGGGATCCAATGGAAGGTGTGGAAGCATATAAAGATACAATAAAGATATGCCATAGGAGTAATCCTGGGTTGGAAAAAGAGTGGATGTGCTATGATTCCTAAGATTTGTGAATTTTGATGCGTGAGTCCATTTGTAAGGCTTGTTGCTGTGTTTTGCTGAAATCCAATGGATTCCACCTCAAATACTGCAATAGACTTTGAATGCCGCCAAAGGTTGAAATTTGTGACCCACAAGCTGGAGAAAAAGTGGGTGCGATACTATTGATGGAAGAAATCCTGCACCAGTTGAGGTTGGTAGTTTATCCCACTATTTACATGGGTTTTATACATTCCCAGGTGGTTCTTTGGGACATCTTCCATCCACAGTATCACCAGACGTCCTGTGAAGTGACTGAGGAAAGGTCTTGGGAGCAGAAGACAAAGCTGAGGACCCGAACAGCAGCAGTTGAACAGCTGAAAAAAAAAAAGGGGATCAACCCGAAGATCTGGGTGGTGGCAACTCAAATGTTACCCCGAAATTTTGGGGAAATGATCCAATTTGACTGACTAAAAATGTTTCAAATGGGTGGGGAAAACCACCAACTAGAGATTTTTGTAAAAAAACAACGCACCAAAACCATCTCATCCAAAATGTCTCCATTAGGAATCCCCCAAAAAGGTGTCCTTGGAAGTGATTTTTCATGGGGGAGCCCCGAAGCCAATGGATTTTCGTTGGGTCCCTGCATTTTTCAAAGAAAAACATATTGAGAAATTGTATTGATTGGCAATTGGTAAAGTATGAAGTGTGAAGTTGTGTGTGTTTACTCAAGGGTATTTCACCCTAAGAGTCTATGACATCCAAAAGTAATGCTGGATTTGCGGAGTAGACTTGGCCTAGATGCTTGACAAATGTCAAATGAGATCAATCAGGTAGACTTTTGTGTGACGCCAAAACAACCTCACCCCTAGTGATGTTTGCTTGGGAGAAGTCTCCCCAAAAATGGTTCGATGATTTGAGAAGTAAATAGTTTCATTTTTCAATGATTACAATATCCTTGAAGAATGAGCGTATCAGCGACACACTCTTTTCCCCAGTTGTCGTGTGGCTATGTCCTATCTCCAGTGATGGCAAGTCTTTGTGTTTTTTTTGGAGAATTGATACAAGCCACTTCTACTGAAACTGAGAAAGGATGTATTTGACCTACTCTACTCAACAAGTTCCATGTTTAGCCATTGGCACCTTGATGATTTCTTAGCAAAAACATTGATTGGAGCCACTCTTCTGAAAGAATATGTTTAGTCAGGTAGGGTAATCTTAATCTTCCCAAAACAGCGGTTTAAATAGAAAATAATTGAAATATTTGAAGCCGCCATGACCTAATCCTCGATTTCGGATGATATGATGATATGATCTCACACTAAGTCAATTCAAAAACTTGTGTTACTTCAAGTGATCACTACTACCCATTCCATTTGACAAGATTGTAAATCCATCATGATACTCGAATCATAAACTAGTTGGAAATCTCTTTTAGAATCAGTGAAATTATGTATTTGGTTGGCGCTTATGAACTATATACAGCAGCATTGTTCAAGATCAAATAAATGGAGCGAGTGTTCGTTGATTTGTTTTCAAACGAGTTGCCAAACAAAAGAGTGATTTGCTGGCAGAACGAAGAAGTCAATGCTGAGATGGATGAGGTTTGCCAGAGGGTTGTTCAGAGCGGGAACTCTAGCATTGGTTTGGGGATTTTGTATCACAAGGCAGAGAGAGCAGTGCCATTTGGGGGTCAATCACCGTCAGCATCACAAAGAATTCAAATACACTAAATTCAGTGTCACTTTTGATAGCATGTGTTGTTGAAACTGTAAAAACTAACAGATGCTATTGGAGATAACGCATTGCTTGAGATTGAGCAATTGTTATGATTATTTTCTTAACCACATTTGCTGTTTACGGTTTTTTGCGAGGGGTGCCAAGTCCAACTCTGTACCTTAACCATCCTGTTAAATGACATTCTAAGTCCCCACGTCTCAACTTCAGCCATACACATAGCTCCCAGGGTTTCCTCATCAAAGATGGTGGCTGTGGGGTGAGATCTCTTGAGATTGTTCTCGTTGTGGTTAATATCAGATGCTCAAAAGATGATAGAACATAATAGGACCATGATGCTATCCCAAAGGTTGCGATGCCTCACGTGTTTGCAAGAACTTCCATAGCAAAATTTGATTGATGACATTGATTGACTTGCGGGAACATTTATTCTGAATTCTGCTTTGTGGAACACGCATTTGTGATCCATGCGTTATGTGCTTTAACTGTGATGGAAAAAGGTGCAGAATGTACTGTAGTTGTCATGCGTTTATTTTCGGAGAATAGAAGGCATCTTTGTACGTACAAGAATTTGCTAGCTCTCCTTGTTGTGAATTGGAATGAATTGGTGGTATAGACAAGATAGATGCTTTGAAATTTCACACACTCAAGAAGAATAACCGTCCGTTGGGTTTTTCTTATGAGATTGCCACGTCAAACAACTCCCCTAAAGTCCCTGAAACTCATCGCTCACAACTTGGTTTTTGTACCTTAAGCTTTGCACAACTGATTTTGTGAGACACCTCAAGCCTAGCCTCGAAAGAGCACCTTTTTTGCTCAGATTGATGCGAGCTTTCGTCTATTGACTCTTCAGGCTGAAACTGAGCAGAAAAATGCTCGTATTTGGTATGAGGTAGCTGAAATTCAAAATCAAGCAAGCCCCACACCATTGCGTGAAGACATGACCGCAAAAAATTTGCAGTCCCACCCACCACTCACCTAGTCCACGCAAGTCTGTAGTTGCGTTTCAAAAGATTTTGGTTGATTCGCCAACTTATCCCTACTTCTGCTGCAGCAATTTGTTTTAACAAATGCTGGTGCTTCTGAACTGTACTTCTTAACCAAGACACCTTCACATCCCTATTGAATGGAAGCTTCAAATAGCATTTTCTGACTTTCATAGTTTTCTCTCCTCTGGATTTTTTCCTCATCTGATATTGCTGCAGTATCGTATTCACAGTTGTCAGTGAAAAACCTCGATCTTTGAGTCTTTGTTGAAATTTCACCCAGTTGTGTTCAAAGTCTGCTTTTGTTTTGTTGCGCCGTACGCATCTCACATACCCTCCTGTAACTATGGACTTGAAGGATGACAATGGATGATTGCTATCCGCCGGCACGTACAGGAATAAATTCATGGGCTTTGAGTACAAACTCCAGCAAACTGCCTGATTTTCCAACCAGAGTGCCAAATCCAAAAAATTGACTGCATTCTCACCAGACAATTCAACTCGCAGATTTCCATGCCAACTGTTGATTTGTGATACCAAAGTTTCGCTTTCTAGCGATGTTACAGCAATTATGTCGTCGATGTATCTCCCATAAAACCAGAGGTTTTCTGCATATTCATGCACAAGCTTCCGGTCCAATTCAGAAAGGTAGATGTTGGCTATAATACTGGCAAAAGCTAATCCAGTTGGAATGCCATCTTGTGACTCAAAAATATCCTTTTTGTATGAGACACAGCACGCATTCAAAACCAGATTCAGGCAGTTGATCAAAAAACTGCATAGATCAAAATTGCAGATTCTCTTCCTCAACCATGGTGTGATGACTGAAAGGAAATGGATTCTGTCAATTGAAGGGTATAGATTGACGAAGTCAACGGTCACAAGCCTGAATCCTGCTGGAATGGGTCTGTTCCCAATTTTTTGCAGGAAATCATCTGTTGATGTGATGACCGTAGTGAGTGAGCTTACCAAACTTCCAAGCTTCTCAACAAGTATGTTGGCGAAGGGTTCCAACCAGACGTTCCGCAAATTGCAGATAGGTCTTGATGCTACTGGATTTTTGTGCACCTTTGCATTGATACGAAAAATTCCTGCAGACTTTTTGCAAAATCCGCTGTATAAATAACGTTGCTCTTGAAAGCAAAGGACATGAGGAACTGCGAAGTAATCAATCAGACCAGCAGCCCTTGCTTTCTGATCTGAAATCCTCTTCTGAAAACTGTCCATATCTAGCTGTACATAGCCAAGAGCTAACTGTTTGCAAACTTGTTGGTCAATCCAGGTTTTTGGCACTATGGCTTCCCCAAGGCCTTTGTCGCAATCGATCACTGCTACCTCGTTTGCGTGTTGGTTGAGCCATGCCCTGGCTTTTTTATCCAGCCAACTCATATTTGATCTGAAAGGCGTTGGCTCAAACATCGCAAGGCTTTCTGATAGCAGTCGGATAAATCGATCGACTTGTTGGTTTGCAGGAGGTTGCCAATTGCTTGGCACTCTGCATTTGCTGTTTCTGGTGTTGGTTTTGTCTTTGAAGACTTGATCCAAAAGCAGCCTGCGCTTTAAATTCGGTAAGCCTTGCAGCAAGGTTTGCACTGAGGTCTTCTTCCTTGTTGGAACGAATTTGCCCCCTTTGGAAACATGGAGCTGCACAAAAAGTGGAACATGCAACATCTCTGGCGGAACCAAGTTGTGTACTCCCTTGAAAGCCACTCTATGCAATAAACGACTGAAACCAGTTCGAAGCGTTTGCACAACAACAAACTTGTCAAAGTCAATCTCTGTACAATCACTGTTGGCCCAATAGGAGCGGCTCCGCTTCCGATGTGCTATTTTCCTTTGGACTTGCTTTTCCCTTTGCCTTTGCCCTTGCCTTTCTTTCCTCCTTTTCCAGAACTCTCAAAAGAGACTTGCTTTTTGCCACCTTTTCCTTCTCGCGATTTTCTGCTTGAAGCTCGCGATGAAGAAGCACTCCTGCGAGACGTAGATCTTTGTCTGCTCGTCTTTGGCGCAGGTGTTGGTTTCCTCTGAGGCTTGGAAGGTTTGGGAACTGGTTTTTCTTCGGCTCCAGCTTTGGCAATCTTCAACTTGTATTTCTTTTGCAAGTCCTCGTTGTCCTTGATCAAAAAGGCTAGCGCGCTGTCTTCTTGCACTGCTAGAGGCTTTTTTGCATGTCCCAAGCGCGCCAATTCTAGCATCGCAGGGGAAAGCACATCTTTCACTTCCATCATCGACCATTTGGTCATCGCCTCAGTGACTTCTTTGTCTCTTTTCTCCATCTTCTCCTTCTCCTTTTCCATGCGGGATCTGAGTTTGGGCATCTCTGCCCTCAAAATGCTTTCAACAAATGCATCTGCTTTGCGTTGCATTGTTCTCTGCATGGCTACATCTTGGATGCCATTGGCCGCAAACCAGCTGATGACTTTGTCTAGCAACTTCTGCTGCAAGCTTGCCTGCCTTACGAGTGCTTCATAGTGCTGAACGCATCTCTCTTGGTGGCAGCTCACAAAGTCAAAACACTCCTGAGCGTGTTTTGCCCTCATCTTGCTCCAAGCTTCTGCAATGTCATATGCATTCTCTGACATAGTATCTTCATGATCTAAAGGTACAGCAACTGCTGCATAGATCTTTGTCCATTGCCACTGTTGCCTGGCTTCTGCTTGGAAATGTGGATGCACTTTGCTTTCATTGATCCATCGCTGGTACTTCTCAAGTATGCTTTTCTGAGTATGCCACGCTGATAGCAAATGCTTTGTTTCCTGTTCGAAGCTTTGGAACACTTGCTTCAAATCAGGATCAATTCCTTGCAGAACTTGATTGCTTTCGCAAAACAGACTGTCACTTCCTGCACTAGAAGCTGAAGGCTGTTGCTGCTGCTGAAGCTGAAGAATCTTCAGCTGTTCTAGCAGTAGCTTGTTTTGTTCAATCAAGAGTTGCTCTGTGCTGGTGTTGGCCGCATTCCGTGTTGGAGCTGGACTTCTGGAAGCCGTTCTGTGGCGACGTGATGCTAAAAGTGAAGCCGCGCTTACCATAGATGCTGCACCTGATCCTGTTACACCCACAGTAACAGGATAGGCTCCCGTACGGCTTGCAGCTTCTACATGGTTAGCCATGGCGAGATGTCTAAAAGTTTGCCACGCACAACTGATTTTGTGAGACACCTCAAGCCTAGCCTCGAAAGAGCACCTTTTTTGCTCAGATTGATGCGAGCTTTCGTCTATTGACTCTTCAGGCTGAAACTGAGCAGAAAAATGCTCGTATTTGGTATGAGGTAGCTGAAATTCAAAATCAAGCAAGCCCCACACCATTGCGTGAAGACATGACCGCAAAAAATTTTTTGCGGTCGATTGTTTCTATCAGGGTTGCACATGCGGGAAAAGTTGCGTAAGCTGCTGGAATTCCGGTCTTCATCTCTCACTGGTTCCTTCGCCAGGAGGGACAACTGAGCGGCGGTGAAAACTCAGGCTATCTCGACTTTGGGAGGGGGATTGGGATGGGATAAAGTGAGTAAATTGAATCATCCCGACTTGACAATGTCGTAGTTCTGAAGTTCATAGTTAAGAGAATCCTATCCAAACGACCGCATTTCAGGTTGACGATATATCATGAAATATCATGATTCATCCATAACGATGATCCCGATTTAAAGTCCCAAGAATCACCCCCCACATCCCGTAAAAAAATGCTTGATTTGAGGAAGCAATGAAGAGATGAATCGATGTCACTTTCAAGGTACCCGATGTTTTATGCTTCAATGGTGAAATAGTGTGTCGGTTGAGATCAACTTGCCTGCGTCACAGGGGTTTACTGAAAGCCTTTTCAGTATGTCCCTTGTGGCTCCAGGTATGTACACCTCAGAAGAGGAGCAGGTGCAAACGCTACTGCAAGTCATGGATCTGAATGTAATCTGTATCGTTAAGTAATCGAAGTATTGTTTTCAATTGGAAGATGTTGCATCCCACTAGACTCCTTCGGAGTTTATTTGTTCTATGATGTCATCTCCAAAAACACACATGAAAAGCAAGAAATGAATCACCCTAGCACAACCTGAGGATATACAACTCCATGTTTTCTGAAGGCATAGTCGGACCATGGTCAACTATCACACCTGAGTGCCCCAACATACAAAAAAAAACTGTTTGAAAATCATGTGTTCTAAACCTTGGCAGGTTGTTGAGTTGAAAAGTCCTACTTCTTGAATCATCCAAAAGAATGAAAATTCAAACATGTTGCTACCAGGTGAATGAAGAGCCAGACGTAGAGCTGCCAACGCCAAGCAAGAAAACCAAGGCCTTTGGGTCACATCGCGGATGGAAAACATGAATAAATCCACAATAGTGTCATGGTGTCAATGGTTTTCACATGAATCATATTTGACATGTTTTTTTTATTTGGGTGCCCATATTTGGCTGGGAATTATGCACACAATTTCTTTTTGCTGCTGGTGATTGTGTTTGGCTCAAAGATCGCGTTTGCGGCACATTTTCCGGCCCACTGTCGCGTTATGGTTTGTAGCTGCTGCGAGCAAGCAGTGCATGTGGTGCAAGAAGAAGCCAGTGAGGCAAGGCAATCATCGAGATCAATCCTCAGGGTACTAGTTTTGGACCACTGACTTTGAGAGCGTTCTCAGATATATAGTTTAAATAAGAATTGTAGTGAAATTTGGGGGTGATACACTTTTCTGGATGATTGGAATCTTGAATGAGTTTTGAAGTCGCCATGAAGGCAATGAAATGTCTTGTCAGGTGAGAGACACCCTTGAGACGGCAGTTGAAGTTGTTGAGCAGGCTGTCCACAACAGCGGAAGGATTTGGAAGTGGATGTCGTGGGAAGTCGTTGCAAGAGGACATCCTTAGGTGGAAAACGTCCTAGAAAGAAGACCACTGAGTAAAACCATCATTGAACACCAGTGATATCACCTGGGCAGGTGAAAGTAGATGGGGCAACTCCGATGTAACTATTGGTTTCCAGGGGCCCTTTTACTAAACCACAGTCTGCTTGCCATATACTTTGACAACAATTGGGTAGCCGCCTGGAAAACGACTGCGCTGTTTTTGAAGGAATGCCTTCGACTTGATCGGTGTTCTTCACAAAAATCCCAGGGGGTTGAATCAAACCCTGCATTTTTGGATATTTTTTGTATGAAAAAGTCTCTCTTGTTCTCCAACAGTCATACCATTGCCATTGCCATACAGCTTCACCAGGTAGCTGAAGATGTGGCAGAAGAAGCTGAGCTACACAGAGTTGCGGGAGTTTTTTTTACCTTTGAGAAATGTAAGTCATCCCATGAACACCAACGTGCCCATTCGGTGTAGTGCAATGCTTATTGATACTTCAAAGTATAAATGGACAACACAGAGTATCCGAAACATTTTGGATGTGAAATATCAACATGTTATTCTTCCCTGCCAGTGTTTTTGTCCACTGCTCCAGATTAATTTGAATTCAGAATGTGAATTACTTTGCAATTCTTGCCCCACCAAAACTGTAAGAGATCTTCTGCAATGAAGGAGCTTCCAGCTACTAGGAACACACAGTGTGTCGTTAGGAGTGCTGAGATGAGCGCAGACCGGACTGGCACCCAACTGTTAGTGGGAACTACCAATAACGGAATTCAGGAAGTCATATTCATATGAAAAACAAATGTGGCGATTGGACTTATGAAGGATCCTAAAGAGATTCATGTAATATGGACCTAGAATTTGGACACATTGTCGGCATCTAAGCACAATGATTGTCATACTTGCCACATTTCCAATGATGTCGAATCCATGGTTCAATGAGGCGTGCCAGTGAGCAAGATTAGCAAGTTTGCCATGACAGACAAATGGAAAGACCCCATTGTCAGACCGTAATAGGAAGGGGTGATATTTTCTGCGGACATTCCCGCTGCATCGTGCTCTTGTAGAACCTTGACGCCGACTGATCTCTAACAGAATCCGACCGTTTTAAAGATTAACTATAAGAACTTCCTTCAAAAGATGCATCTCCACTCTCAACCCCAATCCCCAACTATTCAACATGATTCGACTAACCCACCCTACCGAAAGCCCATTAGAAATGGCCTCAAGGAAGCGAATCGAGCGGCTGAAGTAATCGCGGAAGAAGCAGAGGAATTGGTAGAAGAAGCCAAAGAGCTCGCGGAGACCGTGGTGGAGGCTGCCACCTGTTGCTCTATCCATACATCGATCCACCTTTTTGTGGAACTATTTTGTTTACGAATTGACTATGTACCATTGGGTTAGATATTATAAATTGCAAACATCTATGAACAGTTTCCAAGCTTTGATCTTTTCCCGTCATATTGACCACTTTGCTCCAGGAAGTGCAACATGCTTCCAGTAGCGGACTACATATCCTCAAGGATTTCATGGAAGCGAAGGTGGTAGATACAGTTCGGCTCCTCTTGCGTTTGCTCCCTCCCGTTACTTTGGCTTAAAAATCAGAAAGCAGCATTCCAGTCATTCTACAGGGGTCATTAAATTACCTGTTTTGGAGGGATCAAACCATGCAAATATATGGTAATTTTGAGGGAGTTCCCTTTTAAAAGTGCATTGTTTGGGTTGTTAATATAATGACCCCTGTTCTACGTATCCCTTTCATAACGACTACTTAACCCAAAGTGGAAAGTCCTTTATCCCGTTGATACACCATTTGAAGTGTAGATATGGCGTGCCCCCAATACATTATAGAGACCTTGTACCATCTTCCTTTGTGAAGAGGCCAACATAGAAAGTCCGACACATGTCCATGACAGGGGTCTCACATCCGCTCCTGCAGACTACTTCACCAATTCGTTTTGGATTGATGGAGGCAATCTAGGCATACACTATACCCACTGGAACACCCAAAAGTTGGACTTTGAGTCGAGAGAGGCTCCAATTTCACTATGTGTTGTGCTATTCACTACATATTTTGATTTTGTGTTATACCATGTTATACCTAGTATTTAGACATTCGAGGGACAAGATTTTCGGCAACTTGCGGCAACTTGCTTATTTTGCTGAGGTCATTAAGAAGGTGACGGATGATCCGGAAGCACCAAAGGCCTCCAAAGAAACCAAAGACAAGATGATCGATCTCCTTTGGCCCGACGTTGAGAAGGTGTTTTTGGGTGCAGATTGTTGTGGTTGGACCTTGCAGGGATGGAAACTAATATACTAATGTACTTGTAGTGCTGGGCAAGTACATGGGCTGTTTCTTGTTACCTGAGTTTGGGTGATGTTGAAGATTTACACTTATTTGCATAGATTAACATAAGATGGACATTTCTACTCTTGCCTTCTATTGATGGGGTTGGTGTTCATCAGGGTCACCCTCATGATGAACAGTGTCATTTCTTTGAGGACAAAACACTTCCAGAATCCACAACTACAGGGGGGATTTGAACCCCCTTATGCAACAACAGCTGTTGTGTTTAACAGGACTGCAAACAAGGTGAAGTGAACGGTGCTCAAGTGGTTTGAACCTCTGGATATTAACGTGGCGTATAGGGTATGGACTCTCTCGTACATTCATCTCATGCCTCACAAAAACTGTTAACCTGTCTGGACCCTTCCAGGGTGGTGGATGACAAAAATTAAAAGGAAGAAGGTTGCTATAGGGTAGGGATCAGGAAAAACGCTATGTTGGATTATGAGTTTTTGATGATTATCGCAAGATATTGCAAGAACTCAATGTTGTTGCTGTTTTGCCAGCAGATACAAGGGGACATGGAGCTGATCTGTCAGGAGATCCTCTTAGAGTTAACGGCAGATCTATTTGGCTTGCCTGATGAGAACGAGGATGGCACCGCAAGTTGTTGTGCTTGCGCCAAGATGAGGTGAGGCACAAGTATCCGTTCACATATCCCCAGCTGAAACCGGTGAAACGTGTTGCCTGACCCACCGTATCCCACCATATCCCAGTGGTTGCATGTTAAGATTACCTGCCCTGCAGGTATCGTTTGTACCCCTACAATCGAGGATTGGCTGGTGTACAGCAGGATCCCGTTTGGTGGATTTGTGTCCCTTTCTTGAAAGTAGCAGTCTATTAAAGTGTGTGTGTGTGTGGTGTTTCCTTTCATCTTGGGGATCATCTACGAGATTTCAGTCAATGTAGTTTGTATGTTGGTTTCTGACGCTGCCTTCCACAGTGTCCTAAACTTAGCTGTTTCCCACAATGGACCTGTTTTTTCCGGTTTCTGTCCATTTTCCCTGATCCTTTTGGCCCTTTGAGGTTAGATGATTTGGGATGTCGCAAGTTTCAGATGTTTTGACTGGAAGTATCAGGTCAAGATGGTAAACCCAGAAAATCCAGGTCCTGGCCCCAACAAAATTCCACGGTTTCGATTCCGATACGCCGAGATTTGAAACGCCCAACGTTTTTCTCTGAGGCGATTATTGCAGCCTTCCCTTTGTTCAGTCTTCCTGCGTACTTCTTCCTGATCATTTTTTTCATCATTGACAAGACTGATGAGTTTCAGCTCTTATTCTTCATATTGCAAGTCAGAGGCATGCAATTTTTGTCAGATGGATTTCTGCAGGTTGCTTGGTTTTTTGAGGGGTGCGATGTCCTTTGGAGACCTTATTTAGTTGTTAAAAGGTGGTATCTCATTAGGGTACTGTGCCGAGTAAGTCAGAGTGTTGCTTGAGGAGTAAGATTGTGTACCTGTTAATCTAGTAACATAGTAGATACTCCATGAAGACCAAAGATTTTGCGATCCCAACTGGTGACTGGCGAATTTTGTCCATCAAAGGAATGTCATTGCGTTGACGGCTGAAAATCAAATAAGTTCAGAGCAGTCATTTCTCATGCACATGATTTGTTTTACAAATCCCAAGTGGTGCCGGAATTCAGCCATCAGCAATGGGATATTCGCTGATGCATCCTGGAATCCTTCACTCATTTTGCCGCACCAAACATGTTTTCGCAGCCATGTTTTGCCGCGAAGGTCCTCCCAAAATTACCATATTCCTTCAGGTTGGTGCTAGATATAGAATATCCCCCGACGGAGTGGTGCTCGGTGATGAGCAAGTGAAACAACTGATATATTGAGTATCGTACAGCTGAACCTGATGTTTGTTCAGATCAATTTGACCGCTTGATGGTACCTCCCCTTGCAGCAATTCTGCATAGGTAAAACTTTATGTTGTATGCTATATAGATCAGCAAAGAAATCTCGAAAAAAAAAAAAAGAAAAAAAACATCCGACTTCCAAGGTTTATCTCAGATATGTTCAGTATTTCATTTGCATGATGGCTGGTGTCATGGCTGCAGGTTCTTTTTTCCGTTGAGAGTATGCAGAAATTGAAGGTGTGTTAGATAAATGGTAGTCTTACATGTTTACCCTTTACACAGTCATGTTCAGGCGCAAGCTATTCATCTATTGAATCTATTCCTTGTTACTACTAGGGTAAAGAAACAAACCGTCATTTTCAGGGAACCTCACTTTCACAATTGAGGTGGAACACCATTTTTGTGACACAAAAACCCATTGGAACTCTAGAGATCCAAAGGTTTGATGTCATCAGTTGTGTCAAGTTTGAGCCAAGGAGTTATATGTTCTACAGAATCCTATCCTGGAGGAGAGGTCGCAGTTGTTATGGATATCACCGGCTATATCCTGCGAGCCCTCATGGTTTCTCTTTGGCAAAAAGAGAGGCTGTTTCATTGAAATACTGGTTATTTTGGCATGGACGTGTCCTTACCTGTTCCTCAATTTGTCCATTCAAGCTAGATGCCTCCCCTTTTCAGACCTTTGGCGGTTTCGAATCCTGAGAGACAGGAGATTGTTTTCAGGTTACCATCCTGCTGCAGTTTTTCTCGGTAATTTATCCCATTAGGTCGATTCAATTGGGTTTTGTAGATTCCAACTAGCCGCAAACAAAAAACAGACAGGATCCCTTTTTTGGTGTTCTTTTTGTTCTTGGAGACCTGTTTGATGCTCGTCTTTTCTTCGAACATCTTTTTGTATTTTTTGGTTGGGTCGTGGACCCTTGAAAACTGCCATGGTGATCCATCAGAGGTTTGGTGTTCTGTGATCTTGCTACATACCTATTCTGTGTCTCGGCCAGAATTTGCCCAAATTGGGGGTGGGTGGAAAAATGATTCAACATTCTAGGGGGGAAACATACAACGTACCTGTTACTGTTTATAGTTAGCATGAAATATGCCACAGTGGTGGGCTTATGGCTTGTTGTTTTCTGTATGTAGTTCTGTTTCATGCATGATTTATTGCAGTATATGTGATCATTTGTGTATGTATATGTATTTATGTACTATCATTTATGAGCCCAGATGTATTCCCGTATGATTACGTTCTCTGCATATACCCTTATGATACTTGTGTATTTATAAGTGTAGGTCATGTATCTTTTACACTGCTTTGATTTTCCAACCAGGCACATTGTACGTCAAGGGTTGCATGCAAGCTGGGTCCGCATATTTTTGTTCAAATTCGATGGGCAAATGATGGCAGCTGGTAGGCAAAGCAGCAATGAAATGAATGGCTTCAGATGGATTGGCATTTTGCTTGTTGAGATGTGGGACTAGTAGTGTTCTCACATTTCTTTGTTCACATTCTTTTAATAGATATACGTATAATTGGTTGTGCTTTGGTTTTGTAGCAGTTTCAACAGCTGCCATTGGAGACAGCAATCAAGTACTACCACGAACAGCTACAACCAAGCACACAACGACGACCACAACCACAACCAACACACCGGCTTCTTCTTCTACTGTTACTTCTACTACTCCTACTGCTACTGCTACTGCTACGTACTGCTACAGCTACTGCTACTGCTGCGGACGTCGACGACCGCTAACCCCTAGTTGAGGTGACTCATGTTTAGGCATGTTCAACAGAGAACCGTTTGCTACAACTCTTGGTCCCGATACAGTCGTGCACGTTCACGGCCCCCTCTTGTTGCGTTGCTGAGGAGCAAAAGCGTCCCAAGAACTTGAACCCGGAAGCCGATATGGCAATCAAGACTGGCGGGCTGGCTTTTGGAGATTGAGTATGAGTCCAAACCTGTTTGAAATTAAAGCTGTTCTGACTGAAATGGTACTCAACTATTGCGCTCAATCTTTACGGGTGCTTAAGACATTCGGTCCCTGAAGGTCTTTGTTCCAGGAAGTTGATACCCTCGATTTGTTACTGTACACGACATCCATGGTGGTACGAGCTGTCAGTTCAATGTTGACTGATTGGTGCATGGAACCTAACCTTTCAAAACGAAGATATTAGACAGTCCCTTTCATATTTGAGAGTTGAGAATAAGAACATGTAGCAAAAGAAGATGCGTAGTCCGGAATCTCCTTAATCTTCTTTAATTGTTTTACTTACCCCCCAAAAAGGATCATTTTGGCTTACCTCCGAGCAATAGCCATTCGGCGCTTGAAGTCTAGTCATGTGTTTCTTGGATCATCCCGCCATCTTTCACCACCAAAAAAACAGGACTTTTCGTTCCGGAAAGTTACACTACTTCCTTATCCTGGACACTCTTCTATCCATCGGTGGCGTTTCTACCTTGATCACGGTGTATGCCCAGATGAGGCAACCTGACGAGAAAAACAAACAGGGATACATCCCGATGCGGACTGTGTTGTAGTCATGATGTTTTCCACCACTCTGGGAGTTTCCATGTCAGTTATTTTAGAAAGATCTAGAAAGTTACAACAGAATCAGGTGCGTTTCCATGTACTGGGTGGGGATGTTTGGGGGGATTCTGAGGGTGATAAGTGCAGTGTGTGAAGTGGGTGCCTCCCCCACCAAGATGCACCTCTTTCACCAGCAAGATACTCTGAGAAAAAAGACGCCTTGACATAGGGTTGTCATGATAAGGAGGTTCCGATTCCAAGCCTTTGGGGGGTCACGCATGGAGCATCACATTTGTTGAGAAATTAAGAACACTTCAGTTTCAGATTTGGGATTTTCACTTTTCTTTAAGGGGTCACTTGGGTCACATCTCATTTGAGAGCGAAAAGCCCTCTCTTCCCCCGCAACTTCACAGATGAAGTACTGCCAAGTGGAACATGGCTGCATGGCCTGCAAACATCCAAGGGATGCCGACACCAAAGAGTTCAAGGGAGCCATTTCTGCTGTGACTCGGATTGATGTCAAGTGGCTGAGGTAAATCAACAGATGGCGGGGTTGCAAGAAAACTGGGTGGGTCATTTGAGTAGGCAATTTGTCGCTTTGAGGGAACCCTCCCCCGCAAAATAAACAAATTGGATCACCTCAATCCGGAAATAGATGGTGAAATACCATTTACTGGTATGAGGAATGGGATTTCACAGCTCTACAATAGGATCTAACATCTGATCTTCCTTCATGTCAAAAAATGCCCGGTACTCTCATTGATGTACCGAATCTGGACTTCCTACCTCATTTTCCACCAATCACATGAGATCGCGAAGAAGGCCGCCATTTCAACTTCTCTTCCCACTCAACAAGAAGATGTTTTATTTTTTGATGAGAGCTTGTGCAAACCAACGACCTTGTAATAACGATTATGTTATTTCAATGTGTTTATTGACAACCGTCCAAAGATGATTTGATTAAATGGTTGCATAAGGTTTGCCCAGGTTAGAACGTCACAGTACCTCAGCCCTAAAAGGTCGTTAAGTAAAGGGAAATCTTCCCCGTATTTGAAGGAAATCCAGGTTGGTGATGCATTAAAATTTGCTCCCTTGGTACATGAGACCCAGATTACCAGATGAACCTGTGAGACTTGTTAAAAGCGGATTGTTCATAACTCGTGGCCACAAGGTCGAAGTGGTTCATGGGATCTTGTGCGTTGGATTCTTCGTGCTTCTTGCCGTCCCGGTGCTGCGCAACGTGGTGCTACACACCTTTCCCACTGGATATGACAAGCTGGGGCGCTGTCGAAATTACATTGGTCCACAGATTCGTGCTCCAAAACCAAACCCAGTCCCTTGCCTTCCCGGAGCAAAAAGAAAAACAATTAGTTTCTGTATGATTTTGGTACGTTGATGATTGGATGTTTTTTATCGTTGATGTGCTTGTTGAATCTTGTTGATGCGTTTTTTTGTTTTTGTTTGTGTTTTTTGAGAGGTGTGAATATATTTAATGACAGTTCCTACTTTTGGGATATACTTCTCTCATTTTCCATTGGATCTTTGTTTCCCTGAGGAAGCTCGTGTAAACTTCTTGAAGGATGCGCTGAAATGGGATGAAATTGAAGGCTTGATGGCCAAAGTGAAAAGTTCCTTCTTAGGAGTAACGGATGCGCTGAAATCGGCCTGACGTGACGACCTGGTAGTTTCCATGGTAGCAAACAGATTGAAGAAAACGAAGGTTTCGCTGATTTGTTTGTTAATTTCATGATATTAGTAGATAAGTATACGTATGTGTCTTGATATAGTTGTTCCTTCATATGAATCATAAAAGATGTATGCCTTGAAGTTATGCTGTCATTTGAGGAAACTGCCAACCGGAGAAGTGCTGTTTTTTTGTGACCCAATTTGGGGAGTGTCCAAAGGTGGCACAAGACAGAAACAGATTGAGGATGTCTCTGACTGTTGGATCTAAGAACGAAGTGACAAGGAATCGGTTTTGGTGACATCTCAAACCCAAAAATGAGTCAAAAAGTTGTGCAAATGTCACACAACACATACTTGTGGTGAATGAAGTGTAGTGCATTTCTTCAACAATCAGAAGAATATCCTCTTGCTGGCTGTAAAGATATTGGGACCTCGATTCCATTAATCGCGGGTGTTCCGGGATTTCAATGAATGCTCAGGGGCTTCACTGAGGCCCACCTTTGGCCGAAGGCCAATCGTGGCACAGGTGCTTGAAGCTGACACCCCATGTTGCATTCTTCCCTTCAAGGGAAAATGACCGATCCCGCCTGTCCCAGTGTTTGTGTTGGGCATCCAAAAACTCGGTTGAGAAGGCAAAATATTGCATTTGACAGTGAAGCGCCTTGGATATTGGAGGGGCTTTTAGCATGGATTGTGATTTTGGAAAGGAGCTGTTTGGAGCTGAGGGTAACTGAGATCCCTGACAAGGGAATGCGCGCTTGGGTGTTACCACTAGCTGCTCAAGCGCACCTAGGATAAGTCTATGTTGAAGCATAATGTGCAGCCCGTGTTGAGTGGATTCAAGCAGATAGGAGTCCTAAATCCTGAAATTCGTCTTGCATTTGAATAACTATAGTTCTTTAGTGTTTCTCGACATGCAACTTGGTTGTTTCATTCAGACCCAACAAGAACCTCCCAACATGGGTTGGATCTGAGTGGCGTTTCCTCGAAGGCTGTAGTGGGTTTACGCTTAGTTAGATTGAGATGCTACATGATTTTATGACTTCAGGGCAATGACTTGGAGATGGTAAGATGCATTGTCCCTGAAGAATTTTGGGAGAGCGTTGCAACAGCAGGCTTCACACAGTGGAGGGGTTCAGCTTCAGCACCTCTTCTCACATACGCGGTGAGAACTTCTCACGCGGTCATGGATAAACTATAGAAACCTCATTCGGCCTCATTGCAAAGACTGTTTTTGAATGGTGATTTCTTTACAGGTGATATATTTAATGCGATGTGACATGTTGTTTTTTCAGGTTGAGGCAGCAGAAGATGACGAAGATGAGGAGGATGGCTCTCGTGAATCTTGGGTGGGACATTTTTAGATCCAACATTCCAGAGGAGCTGTTGAAGTGATGTCCTGGTGGTTATTTCAAAACCACCACTTTCACAGAATCTTATCCCCACTGTACTGTATTCGAGTAAACATGTTTGAGTGGGCTGAAAATATCTGAAACTTTGGATGTCGATAGAAGACAATGAAACTATGTATCTACCATGTTGGTTGGAACCATGTTGAAACCAAGTATAAGAACCCTGACATTGTTTTGCAGTCTAAGCTGGCGGTAGTAATAAATTTTGAAGACCTGCAGCTGCAACCATCTTGTTTCAGCCCGGTGAAAGCATTACCCTCCAGGGAACTAACATATCCCCCAAACATGGCATTTTGAAGATGATTTCCCTTTTCCCAAGGTGGGATATGTTAGTTTCCTGGAGGGTATATATTCATAATTGTTTTGTAAGATCAGTATGATCCATAATTTATTGACGCCAAGAAGAGTGATTTCTATGGTCCTTCACCGGACCCGATCACCCCAATCAACCTTCAAAAGGGGATGAGAAATTGAGTCAGAAAGTCGACTTTGAAGACCGAAAGATCCGCATTTCGGGAAACGATACAACCGGAATCTGAAATATGTTTCGGCCTATGGAGAGAGTGGTTTTTTTGGTGTTGAAAAAATCTATTTTTGGTGCATTTTGGTGTGTAGCATTTCTATATATTTCTATCATTCTATCGTTCCCCCCCTGTTTGAGGAAACCAGCACCATCTCCAGAAACTCGGAATCGGAATCTCCGGCGCTTGACAGAAAAAAAGTGCCGCAAGGAGAAAGGAGCCACCAAGCAGGATGAAGAGTCTGAGGTGTCGGTGGGGGAACAGGTGGCTAGGAAGTTCCCAAAAAATCCAAAATGGGCTGCAAGGAGCTTAGTGAATGATTACTATGATAATATATGACAAGGGCGTGTAAAAGTGGGCCAATTTCATCATCAGTTCATTGAACCCCCCATCATCGTAGTTTGATGTTGGGGAATCTTTCCCCCCAGATGACCTGGTTTTGTTCCAGTTGCATCCAAGGATTGCAAGTAGAATAAGATATCTAGTGAGTAGAGCACCACAGTTAGACTGGCAGGTTGTTTTTGAAACACTTGAGGTGCCCGTTACATTGGACGACGATTGATCCCTCTGAGTGGTATGGGGGGGGCACCACTGAAGGTATAGTCATGATTAATTCTGTGTTATCCTCTTACCTCAAGACTCAGGTAGATTGAGGTAATACGGTAATAGGCGCCAAGGATTTGATAGGAAACTTGACATCGGAGCCCTTTCTTGTGGGACATGCGGGGGACATGTCCTGGGAGGGTGCACGGTCGCACAAATCCAAAGCTATGATGGAGAAGAAAGCCAATAGGAAAGAACATCGCCCAAACCAGTCAGCAAGGAATCACACACAAGAACAAGCGATTATGTCTACGCTACAGTAATCGATCATTCAAAAAGTTCCTGGTGGAAGAGGTCATTGGTTACCATCTTGAAAAGCGTTGTTGCTTTATTTGGAATAGGACCTCAGGTTGTTTCTTATCATCCTCATTGATTTCATACTGTGTTTCTTGCCTGGGTTTCTAGAGAGATGATTCGTTTCCACCTTTCCACAACGAACACAAAACCTGGAAAATGATGATTTCCAAAAGGAGTCTCTTCCAGCGGTCGATGACTTCAGGTTCCATGTTGGTTTTGGGGGCTAGAAGATTCCAAGGGTTTCTTGTTTCAAACACTCTTGATGTTTGAAACCTTCTTCCCCAGTCGATATGAGAAAAGTTATGATTTTTGTGTCACAAACAGAGACTTGGAAAGCAAATTATTGAAATGAGGGGATAATGACCTGGTGTTGGTAGAAAACCCTGTGGATGATATCCACAATCTCCAAATTGGGGGAGGCCTGAGCCACCATGGAACATGGCAACTCAAAATGGTATTGCCTGTAGAAAAGAGTAATTCCTTTCCTCCACCAATTAAATTGGTGAAATCATCACGTCTTTTTACCCTTTTACCGGGATATAGACTTAGACTACTTTGTAGCACCCTAATCTTTAAGTGCTCCACCAAAGGAAGTTTCCCAATCTCACAGGTCTCAATGATTGGCCCACCAGCTCAGGTTCACCACCTGGAGATTGGTGTTGAATAAATATGAAGTACTAAGAACCTCATATAACCCCTTTGATTCCAACCCTTTTTGGACTTCCCGAGTTCATTTTGAAGGTTCATTCATTTTTTGGATGTCTTCAACTCGCTATCACCTTTCAGGATGGAGATACTGGTGGAACAAAGGTGTGGGAGTCGAGTTGGGTGAGTGAATCCAAGGTGAGTTGTGAACCAAGATGAGCCACGGGACAATAGGAATGCGGGTTGGTTAATGAGAATTCCCATCATTCATAATCCCTTCAAGGTGGTGTAACCTCCGGTATGACCCGAGTGTGTGTTTTTTTTCACCACTCATGTTGGGGGTTGAGTCTTATTAGTTTGCTTGACTTGAGGGTATACTCAAATATGATATATGGATTTAAGATTACTGTAAGTGTGATGACTATTCCCTGTGTTAGACAGCACACAAACGTATCTTCTTTCCAAGCTTGGAACTCGGAACTCTCCCAACGAAGTTCAGATTCCGTTTCCGCTAAAACTAACAGCTGGTAGTGAAAACCTGCTCCTTTTGAAAAAAAAAGATAAGTTTGTGACTACTATGAGAGGATAATCACAGATACAAGTGGAGAAGCAATTTGGAGCTCGGGATGGTCACTTTGTTCATCTATTTTCATGTGTTTTTGGGGGGGTTGAGGGTTGGATGAAGCAAGTTTGTTGATACGGTCCCGAAGTTCAAGATGGCCCCTGGAAAGGTACATGACATTCCCAAAAGGAAAGTAGTCTACCAACCATCAGGGGCTATGCTAAACTTTGAGGGTGTAAGCTTTACCAGCTCTAATTCTACAAACATGTGACGATAAGTTCCTGGTTGGATTTTAAGTGTGGAGTGTTTGAATGGACCGTCAATGATACTATCGTCTATGCGGTATGGTGTCAACCGCTTTCGTGGCCATGATTTTGGGGGGTAGTAGGAGAATCTGCCATGGCAACTGGAGTTTTGAAATGGTCTGTTCTTGAACAATCTCATTAGGATCAAATATTGTATAAAATCCTATGGAATCCATGATCAAAATGTTGAGGGACATCCAGAATGTTGAAAAAAATGTACTGCTGCAGACTTCCCTGCAAGACCCATACATGCAATGATATAATAAACAGATTTGAAAAAAATATACATATTATCATATGGATATTGTACACAATCATGTGTTGATAATGTTTTATGTATGATATGTATATAAATATAATATATTTAGTGTATAGCATTACAACCACTCCAGTACTTTCATTACTTTGGAAGATGCCTCTGCCATTGGTTTGGTATACAACGATGACCGACTTCACTGGTTTAGAGGCCCAAGAAGCTGAATTTGATGATGAAATGGATGGCGGATCTGGAGGTGCCAAGGGGTCGCCTTCATGACTCAGCATGACTTTTTGGGTTGGACATACCTTATGAATGTCAGACCTTTCTGTGAAACAATAACTGGGACGTATATACTTGAGGTTATAGGTTGTAGCCATGATCTTTGTTTGTACAAACATGAAGCCACCACATCATTGTAGCCTCATTGGAACTTTTCCTCCGGGTTAGGGAAGGTCATCCTTAGGGCCTGGTGTTGGAATCTGAGGATCCCCCTCGGTTTAAGCATCTATTACTGACTTCGGCCGGGGTTAAATCCAAGTTCAAATCCCATGAATTCATCGTTGTTGGTGAAAGGTGAAACATCAATCAATCACTATGTATAGAGAGAGGGGAGAGGGAAATTTGGTCAAAATAGAAGGACCCTGGAGCCTAACCCTTGGGTAACATGTCCTCGGCTAGGCATTATATGACTTGAATTCAGGTCTGTTTATAATACTCGGATACCTGACGCCTTTCATGCTGCCAGTGATGCTTGACCCCTCAAGGTAAGAAGAGCACAGCCAAAGGGACCACGAAGAAGAAGGACTCAGATTGTATCACTATGATATATCATGATGACTATATAATGTATTGATTTGACCAGGTGATGAAATTGACTACATGTCAGACTTGGATCACGGTCATTCTTGCATTTTTTTCCTGCGAAACACGAGTGAAGATGAGTAGATGGCCAAGTTTCGCAGATATCAAAATCCGGGATTCACAAAGAAAGGGAAGATTACTTTCCCGAATTCGATCACGGAGCAACGTCCCAAAGATTTTGCATGACTTGGATGTTGAAACAAAGACTAAGTAACTAGGACTAAGGAAGTTGCCCACCAAGTCTTGTTGAACTTTTGCTTGGATTGGACTTTTGCTTGGCTTATGTTCTGAACACGCTTCTTTTGCTTGGAGTATCCCTCACTCCATGAAGGTCAAACCCAAACAATCTCGGCCTCAACATCTGAGTTTTACATTCCTTGGGAATCGTTGTTTTATGAGTAAGAGGAACCTGGTTGCACCTTCAAATTCAGCGGAATTTGGGTTTCATTGTGAAGCCTTATGTTGTTTACCTGCCCCAATGATACCCCAAATGTGTGGGTTTCATTGTGAGGAAACACAAGGCGGTCATGTGACCCAATCGCAATCCTGCCAGTTGGACTGCGATATGACTTGTGCATGAAAGCCCAGGAGACTGAAGTGACAGACGCCAAAGCCCCGAAAGGGAAGAAGGCGGACGATAGTGTGAAGAAGGAGAAGAAGAAGACACTGGTTTGCACCGGCTTTGATGCAAATGACAGCAGTAGCAAAGGCTTCAGGTAGGTTTTTAGTAGTAGCCAACAAAATGATATAATGATATATTATGGACATATGGATATGAAGTATATGCTTACCAGCCCCAATTTCTAAATCATACTCAATGGGGATGACTATCTAAGCAGTGCGAATCCAGCGCAACTCTCACCATTGCTGGTCCACCTTGTTCACTGCTACAGTGCCTATAAAAGATGTTAGTTGGAAGGCAACTTTCCTTTCCGGAAAGCAGGTTTCAGATGCATCTTACTTTGAATAGTTTGAGGGACCAAACAAAAGCTGGTTTCATAGACAAAGGAACCATGAGGTATGTTGCTAGACAAAAGGGTCACACCAGCTATGGTTGTGGGAACAAATGCATGATCATTCATGGATAAATTGATGTGGAGCCGCTTGCTTCATAGAGTTCAGTGAGGTTGTATGATTTGATATGTGGTATTGTGAGTGTAGTATAGTACACCCTCCCGAAGTTTAACATAGCCCCTGAAAAGTTGCCTTCCCAATAGGAAGTAGGCTTCCGACCACCATTTTTCAGGGGCTATATTAAAGGGGGTAACAGTATCACTGAAACATGTTATGTTTTCACCAATACTTGTGGGGGGCCCAGTGAGTGATATCGGTTCTTGTGAGATCTTGGGCCAATATATCTTACGACTGAATACTTGATGTAGCGAACCCTGTTGTGAATAATGCTGAGCGGCTGACCCAAGATAATAATAAGAAAATGTGACCAAGGACTCCAAACAATTTGTTGCTGCACAGCAAGTGGATATAGGTGGATCATATATCCAGGCCTGCCATTAAAACTCATTAACCAGGACTGTTTGCACGTTTGCAGCAAAAACAAGGACCATTTGAATGATCAATCCACGTGTGAACAAAACCATGAGGTCCTCAGGTCCTCGCTGTTCACATCCCCCAGAATCGCCCAGGAAGGTTTCCACCCAGAAGCTGTTGGAACAAGCCCAGTTGGACCTACAGGAGGTTGGAAGATCCTCCAGTCGACATGCTTGATTTCCATTGATTCCATCAAAAATTAAATGGGACCTTACCCATGGATCCCTAAGTAAGTTGCTGGAGCTATTAGATACTCAGGTTTAGGGGTCCGTTCAGTGGGTCCTGTTGGAGATTTCCTGGATTGATTTATGTAGAACATCCTTGCGTTTATGGGGTTCCCTCCTTTGAGAAAAACCAATGGTGATTCAATCTACTGTACCAAAGGAACCTCAAAATTAGTCTTTTTGGAGGTCCAATTGTGTGGCTAATGGTTTTTGGGCAGATGAGTTTCATGACCCGCACTTGAGCAACAACCTGCCTCACCTATTTACGATCACAATGAGTCTTAAGATGTCATTCTTATAGCAAACTATGAGTAAGTCCAAATAGTAACGATTTAAAAACATCCAACGGAAGCTAGAATGAGCTGAGAGATCAGACTTCCCACAGTTGTGAATTGACCATGGATGATTAGAACCCGTAGCTGTTTGTGGGTAGCAACTGGTTATGACTTACCAGCCAAGTTGACACCAAAAAGGGTGGTGAAAAGATGTGAAAAGTAATTAATCCGTTCAAAATGGCGCAACAAATCTTGTTTTGAATCCCATATTTTCAGATATGATTCGATATTCGCAATATGACACATGTCGCCTATGGTTCACATTCTCTGACACTTTCAGGAAACACATTTGTTTGAAGTATGTCACTCTACCTGCAGGCTTTGAACTCGGGCCAATTGCTGTGGAATTCTCCACTCCGCGAGAACAAGTTGCTCGAACCCACGTTTTTGGGTTTTGGTAGATAGCAAAAAGTAGGATGGAAAACGTATGTCCATGTATGTCCTGATATGGCAATTTACGGGGAATCCTCCTAGACACGCCAGGGATCAGGGTGACCTCAATGATGCAAAAGGTGATGGATTTTTGCCACTGACCTATGGGAAAACCGGGGAAAACATGTAGATAAAAATTGCAGTAGGAAAAGGGAACTACTTGGGGTGGCGACCTTAAAACATATGCTTCATACACTTTGGTAAACGAACATAGTAAGGAAAATGGACCATTTGAAGATGTGTTTTGACTTCTGTGGCTATCTTGGCAAAGGTTAGATGATCCGATTGACCGACATGTTTTCAAACATCTTGAGCCACCAAGGAGTAGTTCCTCTCTGTTCAAAGTTGCCAACTTCATATGAACGTGCCAGCAACTAGCAACCAAGCAACCAAACAAGCACCTGAAACAAAGAGAACAACACAGAGGAAGAACTGCTAAGGGCAATATGTTCAAAAAAGATTGGAGTCTAGGCAAGTTGAGCAGTATCACAAATCCTGCGGCAATTAGGCTGATTTGTAATACGGAACCTCATGTCCTACGTCTTGTTGGGAATTCTTATTGCTACCCAATATGGGGTATCACTTCCAACCAATTTGGTATGTGGGAAGTTTTTGGAGGTTATTTCGACAGTGCACTATTATTTCATGACGATCCAGGATCCATCATGTTTTTTCGCAGGAAAAGGGACCGGGCAGGTTGGTACTTGCAGTGCTCAGGTTGTCTTTGATCGTCACACATGACCACAGCCAGTTCAAAACTTAGAGTGACCACTCGCCCATGATGGTATTGGGATGTATCGCAGATGTGTGGTTTCAAAGATTGGTTGTGTCACCTGATCTGCGGGGAGATGATGTTCCGTGGCAGTCAGTATTTTAGTCATGGAGTGGATGTTTCGGATCATGGACTCGGAACCAAGAACCAAGATAGCTCCTGAAAACATGACATTCCAAACGAAAAGTGTTATTCCAGCATGGGTTTTCTTTGCTTTCAGGACTGCGTAGTTTAAAGTCCCTTTCGGGACTCGCACTTGGGTAGCCTAACAGGCTCTGATTGTGCTTCAACGTGTCAGTCCCTACAGATCGTTTGAATTCCAAAAATGGTTTCAATTGCAGTAAGTTGTTGTTCCATGGAACAACTCTGAAAACTGAACAATGTATTCTCACGCAGAACAAATAAAATCGGAGAATTGATGTGAGTGAGTATCGGAATGAGATGAAGGTGATAATATAGAATATAGATACTGTATATAGCAAAAATCATTCGTCAAAGGGTGAAGAGTTTAGGATCCCTGTCGAAGATTCATCCACCCGCGAGTGATCAATCGATGTTTCATGATGTTTCATGGCGTGTGTCAAGGAAACCATCCCATCCATTTCGAGGGTACCCAGGTAGCTAAATATGGAATAAGTATGAATAAGTAAACTTGCACAGCCAAAGAGATATGAAAATGAGAAATGCCGTTTGTTCTAGAACAACTTGGACATGAGTGGTTTCAAAATGATTCAAAGAAATCTTCGTCATTATCCTCTCTATCTGGATAGATGACATCGACCACAATTGAATAGCCTATGGCAGTTTCTCTAAGAAAACATCTAACCCAAACCCCATCAGGTGAATCACCCGGTGATGAAAATATCCTCCACTTCCCAAGGTGTCCACACAGTCTTTTCGTTGGAGAGGTGTGGTGGAAATGTGGGTGACATGAGGTCATTTGGGGCGGTTTTTAGCGGAACACTTTGACATAATACAGCGATGTCAAGAAAATTCATTTCACTAAAGTAATTACCAAAATGCATTCAATTCCAATTGGTGAATCGTGATAGTTTACCTAGAAACACGCTTCAGTGCAACCTGGCCCTAACTTGGAAGATCTATAGGGCCCCAATAACTCCATCATAGCTAGTAGGGGCCCACCCTGTTTGGAAATCGTTGCTTTTAGTAAGGCATTCAACTGAATTGAGGGACCTGTAAGTGGGAGTGCCCCCGCATGTGGTTCCTAAGCAGTTGGAAGTAAAGTTTCCCTGAGCCTAAAATTGTAGTCTTGGTGATCACGAGTGCATCCTGGGAGGAGGAACAAACATCCCAACGTCAGCCGGTATTTGAAAGTCTTTCGGCTTGGTCTCCTGGTTGGCATGCTTTATGAATTCACCTCCTGATCATGCCATGTCGGGGCAAAACAAGCGTCGCCGCATCGATGGCAACATTGATAGTGCCAATGGCAGCATGGGAGAAGGGCTTACAGAGCTTGAGGTGATAAGCATCAGTGGCGAATGCATGTTGAGATTGAATGTGTCAGACTCCATGCGTGGTCGTGATTTGTGGAACTTGATTCTGGGCAAAGTTCCCTCCAAGCCAGGCCTTCAGTTGGTTGTGTTCCATACTTCAAAGCTCGTGCTGAATGAAAGTTTGCAACAACAAGGACTTGGGGGTCAACGGGCACAGGTTTCGGCCACCTACATGCCCGTCAATTTGCTTGCTGCCTTGCATTTTGCCCACGGACACAGCGTTGAGGATGAAGAGTTCTCATTGAACGGGATTACAGAAGTGACAGGGGTTAAAGAAGCAACATCTGCCTTGCTGCACAATTTGCCCAAGAGCCTTCGCACCTTCACATATGCACCTGCGGAAGGCCTTCAAAGTTTGACTTTTGGAGGAGCTTTCAATCAGAACCTGGACAACGTGACATGGCCAGCAGGCCTTCAAAGTTTGACTTTTGGAGGAGCTTTCAATCAGAACCTGGACAACGTGACATGGCCAGCAGGCCT
>DF242634.1:29327-52940 GCA_000507305.1 Breviolum minutum Mf 1.05b.01
GAACCTGGACAATGTGACATGGCCAGCAGGCCTGCAAGATTTGACTTTTGGTGAGGATTTTGATCAGTGTCTTGACAACGTGGCATGGCCAGCAGGCCTTCAAAGTCTGACTTTTGGTTCACATTTCAATCAGAGTCTTGACAACGTGGCATGGCCAGCAGGCCTTCAAAGTTTGACTTTTGGTTCAAGTTTCAATCAGAGCCTGGACAATGTGACATGGCCAGCAGGCCTTCAAAGTTTGACTTTTGGATTTTTTCAAGTAGATTTTAATCAGAACCTGGACAACGTGACATGGCCAGCAGGCCTTCAAAGTTTGACTTTTGGAGGAGCTTTCAATCAGAACCTGGAGAACGTGACATGGCCAGCAGGCCTTCAAAGTCTGACTTTTGGTTTAGATTTCAATCAGAGTCTTGACAACGTGGCATGGCCAGCAGGCCTTCAAAGTTTGATTTTTGAGACTTTTCCTGCAGAAAAGTTGAATGTGGTATGGCCAGAAGGCCTTCAGAGCCTGTCCTTCCTCCACATTGAGTCTCTGGGAGAGGACTTAGACGACAATGACGCAAGTGTCGACTGGGAAGTTGTGCTCAGGGCAGTGTGGCCCAGGAGGGCAGGGTGGCCTAGAGCCCTACGTAAATTGGTTCTGGGTGATCTTACTTTAGTGTGTTGAGAAAGAAATCAGGCTCTGCCGAAGGTTCTCCGCGTTTGAGGTGTTTTTTCTCCTGGGACCAGTAAACTTGGCAGTTTTTCCAGCCACCCTGATTGGTGAGCTTGCCACTTCCCCCCACCCGGACGAGGACAGCAAGGTGAATAATTGGTGACATCATTGATGCATGGGTACGTTTAGAAGAGGTAGGATGGAACCTCGCATTGTCATCTTGGCCCTAAGAGTAACACAACAATAACAGTTGATGAAAGCAGGAAGGTAATTCTTACTCTTAGGGCCAAGATGACAATGCGTTTTTTTCTTCCACTTCAATTTCTGAAGTGTTTTCTTCAGTCCTGCAATATCCACTTCAATTGTGATGTGAAGAAACCTCCAGTTTCGGATACTTTCTTGCAGGAGAAATTCCCATCCTTTCAGGGACTTTCAGGTCGTTGAACTCTGACTGTTTTTTGGTCGGGGTGTGCAACCTCGAAACTGATGATGATTTTCGGAAGAATCCTTCCCAATGAGCTATTATTATTTTAATGATAGCAATGAGCCTATTTTAATGATAGCATCAGTGGATCTCAAACTGGGTACATCACAGGTGGGACCTGATGAGAACGAGACACTGGTGTAAATCTGGCCATTTATTCTGAGCCAGGCTAGTCTTTTATCCCAGATGTGATGGGATGGATCTCCCAATACCTTTTAAGGGGTTCTGGATTGTTCGAAGTTGGTTTTTTTCAATCCACTGCAGTTGACAGTAATTTGCCCCGAAATGAAATGCTGTAGAAATACCCTCCTTGAAACTAACATCGCCCCTGAAAATGGATGGTTGGAAGATGAATTTCTTTTTGGGATGGCCCATTTTCAGGTGCCATGTTAGTTTCAGGGAGGATATTACGAAAAAAAATCAACAAAATCAAAAACAATCTCCATGGCCACCAGGTGCTCCGTCAGATCTTGGAAACATCTGAAATGCAGGAACTTTGACCGATGGTTTCCGTGACGTTTTTTGTCGGGGTTCAGCTGTTGCAAGCCATGGACACTTAAGAATTTAGCAGCTTCGCAAAGATGAGATGTGCCAAGTCAAGAGGTGTTTTTATTTTTTGGGGGAAAAAATCTGAAATCCGTAGCGTCACGATAGTCACGATAAAAAGATACTAGAAACACAGATTCAGATGTGAATGTTACAAAAAGAAATTTGGCGAAATAGCTTTTTGGCGTTTTGGGTTCACCAAAGTAAGTATTTGGTAGGTTGCTTGTGCGATGCAACGTAGCTCGTGCTATGTTTATTTTTACATAGTATCAGGCGGCACCTCTGTCATATACAAACATGAGCTCTGTCAGAGGTTTCCCAGGATGACCAGGTTTTCCAGCATGAAATGGTTGGATCAAACTGTTTTCCCTATTTTTTCCTTTTAGATTCCCCACAATGTTCATGGTTCTAGTATAATCATTCTAGTGATAGTTTTTCGTTTGAGTTCATTTCTGTTTTTCCATTTCAAACATGTTTGATATTCAGTTCCTTTCTCTTCCAAGATATTTGAAGTGCCAGGATCCGGCGTGCAATGGCGTCAAAGAGGTTCATGTCAAGGTAGAGCAACAAGAGGCTCCTAAACTGTGGACCCATGAGGAGGTATGTATGCAACTTGCGGTCGATGACTATTCTTCCGAACCACTTTGGTTTTAGAGATGGTACAAAGATCTGATTCCGAAGAAAGAAGTAACAACACCTTTGCTACCATGGACTCTGCATTCCATTAACTATACTCGTGTCATGTGTTATTGACGTTGCTTTCCTCCATTCCTACTGCCTAGGATGATCCGAGTATTGTATTGTGGAATCCCAATGGTAAACCTTCCGCTGGTGGATTGTGACCACCCTGCTATGAAGACGAACTATAGAATAGACGCTTCCGGCGTGTTGGACAAGCTGGAAGCAGTATTTAATCAAATTCATGTACATAAATGATATGTGCTGCTATGCCACTGTAAGTACCCTGATATAGACCATGTGAGCCTTTCTGGCATGTTATTTTGGAGTTTTGGCACCCACCTTCGCATGTGCACTCATCTTCCATTTTCTATCATTCGCCGCAGCTCAGTTTCTAGCTTTCGGAGCCAGTACACGTCGCAGATATTAGGTAGACACCTGTAGACATAACGTATACGCACATATTTCATATAAATCATCCATTTAGATATGTCTACATTATATTTTTTTACACATACATACCATATATCTACTGCCTCACTGGGGGGCCAATCCATTTTTCTTCCTTTACTGGGGCCAAGGGGGCGAACTCCTTCCCTGTTTGATAACTTGAGTCCACAACCTTAAGTGCATTTAATTGAAGATTCCAAATTCCTGTCATGGACAGCTGCTGGTTCCAGGTTTCCTTAGAATGTGAAGGCATCAACTTGTTTGGCCTTCAAACATTGCCGGCTACCATGGTCCGCTGCTCAGCCTGGAGAAATAGCAGATGTTGACAGCTTTGTAGCAGATGGTCTCGGTTTTATCCCCCTGGTCCATCCTTTCATTCCTTATTCAGCACGAATCAGCATTGAGCAGCTACAACTTCATCATTGAGGGATTCGTGTAGCCTAGCTTTCGTTTGAGCATTCCATTCTGACTAGGGATCTACCTTCCATTCTTTTGTGTGTGTGTTTTTTTTGGGGGGAGGGGCAGGGAGGACTGAACTTGCTTGTGCGTTTTGCCTTTCTCCGTTTCAACTATGATCGTCATCCCCGAAAGGATTGAGAAAATTTCGTCAATTTGGGAATATCATTAATTTGGTTTTGGTGAAAATCAGTGCATACAGTGCACGATGATCGTTTTTCGTTGAGTTTTGTGATCTGGCGCACCTTCACATTCCAGTGTCATTGTGATGATCTGATAAACATCAAACAAACTTGACGTTTGAAAGCTGCATCAAACTGGTTCGTTCAAGGGTACGTGATAACAACAGGTAATTTGATGTCGTAATTTTGTATATTTTGACCACTGCAACACAGCGCGAAATCTTCAGTGATACCGGGAATGAGATCTTTTGACTTCCCTCACATTCACCTCCATTTTATCAGGTGGACCATCGAAAGATCTACACCAACGACATCAGGAGCTTCAAAATGGAAGGGACGATGGGTTTTTTTCAGGAAGGAAACTGCACAGTGGGTGGGAATGTTTCCATACAACATTTACAAACAAATATCAATGCAGCCATGCCCTAGCGCACCTGCTACTATCCTGCAAATTGTGAAATGGCATGGCATAGCACGTCTTACTTTTTGGAGTGGATGGTTTCCGTAAACCTGTTTGGTGCCAAAGCTAGGAAATTCTGCCAGATAGCAGGATAGCTAAGCACCAGCTAGGGAACATGGGAATACTGGGATAGCCCTCTTGGTATAAAGAATGCTAATGTCTTAGTTTTTTGCATCCATCGAACTCTGGGAAAGCACTCCCTCAGGAAATATTGCACGCTATCTCGGTATCTCCTCAAAGATTTCTAGTGTGTGTGTTGTGATGGTCCTACTCGTTTTAAACATCAAGTAACCCAAGTAGATCAACAGGGTTTCCACTTGCCTGGTGGGTTTACCAGGCGCATTCTGGAGTTTTACGGTGTCGAAGCAGCACGGGCATCAGCAGGGGGAGCCCAGTTGGGTTAAGAAATGGATGCACCCGATGCCTTTCCCACCCCACAATGCTAGCTATAATTGAAAAATTGCCTGGTTCGTTTTTAGTGGGTGGGTCACGTTGGAAATTTCACCAGTCGTTTAGCCATTTTTATAATGATTGAAATTGGGATGAAATGGTCACCTCGATTTGCTGGCGGGGTTGGGTTTAATTCTAACTGTGGTAAATTCATCATTTGGGGTCTGTGAGGCATGTGAGCATGTTTCTTTAGTAAAGTTGTTCCATACATCTTGTAGAAATAAATCTAAGGTGGCCGATACCAAGGGAATAGAAACCGTCATTGAAAGAAGTGCTAACAAAGCAACGACTGGGAGACTTCACAAAGACCGTGGAAGTTCAGAACGTGTACGAGAGTCTAGAACGTATAGCTCCAAGCAAACTAGCATAGCACGAAGGGAGGAAAAAAACATTCAGTAGGAAACAAAAGTAAACAGATCATAAAAGATCAATTTTCCGTTGAGACTACTAGAGAGCAAGTTCTGTGCAATAGCCACCTTGAAACAAAGGCTGATTTAGTTTGAGAGTTTGTTCCAAAAGGGGTTTGTTCAGCTTGCTCACGTTGTTCAGCTTTGGAAATTGAAACAAGTCGCCCAGATAAGTTGGTTTAAACTAACTTCAAGCACAATCCACTCGAACAGTGGCCAAACTGCAAGGGGAGCCCCTTTTGTTCCACTTGGTTTCCTTCATCAGCACATCATTCATTCATTTCATATCGTATCATTCCTGCATACCAAGCACAGCAAAGGCCCAGTGTATTGGATTTGGGTGTACGGTAACTGCCATTCTCTATGCAACATGTGGTACGTTGTTTCTTTGTATGATTTTAAATTACAGTACTTACTTGTTCGAAGAATTGCATCGCAAGTCAGAATAGTTGACATTTCTGTAGGATTTGGGGGGCAAAGTTGGGTATACTACTGAGTTACTACTGTGGTTCAGAAATCTGGCTAACCAGTTGATATGGTAAATATCCCATGATTTACACGGTTTTATACATGTTGGGTGGTTGTTTGGGATTTCTGAACCATCGATAGTTTCAATATGTCTTGGCTTTCTCAATGCGCAGGTGGTGCGTGAAGTGAGGAATGTCTTTGGACACTACGGGATTCAGGTTGGAGCGTGTTATTGGTGCGGGGAGCAATAGCTATGGTTTTTCCGAATGTTGGGTTCCCAAAGTCCTGGGGTTTCGGGGGGATAGGAGATGATTGCTAATTAAGATGTAATTAAGATTTAGGGGGGATGGGAAATGATTGGTCCGGTAATTAAATGCATTTAAATGTAGTTAAGATGGAAGCACACACTAATTTTCATTGATTTTCTTCATAAACCAACCATTCCATCGGATCAGTGGGTAGTTTCAGCACCTCTAAGAGGTGACATGACACCCAGTGCCCCATGGAAAGACAATCCTGACCTTGCCATCATACACTGGAACTTGGACATGGAGATGATATGATGTGGATACAAAGAGTGCATAAAATGTTGGTTGGAGAAGGTGTCTTCCTCAAAGCGACTGGTATATATAGCTAGTCCAGTGATTTGCCATTTTTTTGAACGAAAACACTTTTGGGTTGAAGAGCGTTTGGGCCATAGAATTTGATGATAAGGATTCAGGGTATCCGATTCAGGGTATCCAAGTACTACAATTTCAGAGGTGTAGTATTTCAACCTTCCACAACAGTTTGACCCGAGATCCTCCACAGGTAAACCACCGCCATTTGTCGTTGATTGCTGATTACATGGCGCAAGGAGGGGATTTGCGAGCGTTCCTTGTGCTGATATATGGGTGACAGGAAGGGAATGGTAGTTAAAGGATGTCACAGGGAAAACGTGCGTAGACTTGGGAGAGTGTCTCAAGTATACACCAACATACTGTATACCAACTGTATCATGTAATTATAAGGAATGTTTGTTGGGCAATGGGGAAATATGTAGGAAACAACTGCTAGAGTAGCCTTTTAAGGGTACCCAAGCAACCCAGGGGTCTAGGGGGCTCCTAGGTTTGGAAATTGGAAGCCAACAGGCCCCAAAGGTGCCAACATGATATCCTTTCTCACAGGATCGTAATGCTGGGTGGGTTTTTAGTTAGGGTATGTGTTCAAGGAAAACAACGGCAGGTCAGGTGGTATGCCCAGCAAATTCACGAATTTCTGGTTGCATTTCTCCGCATCAAAGATGATGCACCTGATCAGCTTCATATGTCTTCCTGAATTGGAAAAAACAAGAATGACGAATACCTATAGGATCCATGTATGGTACATACACATCCACATTTGGTTGATTTTTATGGTAAATGTAGGTAAATATACCATACATGGATCCTATGGGAATATGATGGTCCAGTGATGCACAAGTTATAGGATGATCGATGCATCCATATTTTTCGTGGATCCAGGGAGCTGATATTCCCTTTCTTCCCATAGCCACACGAGGTTCAATCGAATGGGCATGCAAACCTGTACGCAGCCCTGGAGGGTCGGCAGAATCTCAGCAAATGATTTCCCGAGCTCACTGACATCACTGGAAAAGGTAGTGAAAAGCAAGGATATGCCTCCTCAAAATACATACCCTAACATACCCTAACCATTCGGCTTGGTGAATTATAGAGAGCCCAAAGAGTTGGGCATACGGCATCATGACCGTCTGACCTGACTTACTTCGAGATGAGCAATGTTTTGATCAGTAATCCAATGATCCCAGAGTTGCCGATGTTGGAACTGCTTGGTTTTCTTTTGATTTGCAAGTATACGGCTTTGAAATGTAGTGTATTTGCATATACTTACACACATATATAATATCATTTGCTTATATTCTATGTCAAGTATGATAGGCTTCCCAAGGAGGGTTGAAAATACAATGCACTTGAATTTACCAACTCAAGAAATTCTCCCCAACAATCAAACCATTCAACCTCTGCGATGTTTTCTTGTCAAAAAAGCTCTAGCCATGTCAAGTTGAATGTTATTTGTTGGCATCACATGATGTGAATTTCAGGAGGCTTAGATACTGCGCCAAACCCCGCAGTATTTTGTTGGGTTCCGGGCTCTGACGAAGTCAGTTGGTTTCCCCGGTGCCGAAGGTGTGACCGTGGGGTGTCGTGGGGTTGAGTCATTTGGAGTTTCACGGCTTCTGGGCCATATGGAAGGAGCTACAGTTTATCACAAACACCATGAAACACTCATGAAATTTGATGGGCATTTTGTTATGAAGCGGTGGATTTTACGAGTCATATATGTCTATGTACTGAACCACCCTTTTGGGGGCTGATGGAAGGTCAGTTTCGGATCACAAGCTCCCCAGTCATTGAGAGACACTAGAACTTGCACAAAGTTTTGGGACACAAAGAACTGACACAGAGTCTTTCCAATGCTTTGTTGTCTTCTTTAAACAGACTGTGTGTCAGAAATTTACAATCTACCATGTGGGATAATTTGAGCTGTTTCTACAAAAAAACGGTTCTTACAATCAGAAGAGTCAAAACTGGATATGATATGGAATGCTTTCCCTTGATCTTCTCCCTTTCCAAAAAGAAACATCTCCCCCTCCATGCCTCGTTCTTCCGGATTGGCTGTTACGCCACCGGTATCCTTTGAGCCCGAAGGTCGAAGGTGAGCTATGGCATGTTGTTGTATCAATGATGATGGGAAGGTACGCTGCGGATTGGGGGGAGCCTTTTGACAGCTATGTTGGAGGATGCAAACTTGAAGTGAAAGAAATGAACAGTGACAACTTTTACTACACTGTGTACAGAAATTTAGTTAGCATCTAAAAAGGTGACAGTGCAAAAAGGAACTAGTCTTCCAACCACCACTTTCCGCGTGCTATATTACTTAGAAAGGGTAGGTGGTGGTTTCACTGTGTATTTGACCTAACCTTTTCTGGAAAAGATGTCCGACTATATAGGTTTCCACATAGGATCTCATTTACTTAATAGGAATCTAGCATGGTTACAAGCAACAAACAGCCAGTATAAGGTGAGCAACTATTAAAGGCCGTTGACAACAATCCAAGGCAAGTTGCAAGAATCAACCACTCAAACCGAGCTTCAGGTGAATTTTGGGATTATACAAGGTTCCAAGACTGCTGACATCCAGCAGTCTTTGTTTGTCATTTTCACCATGTTCATTGTTGCACTTTGTTATTTAAGGTGTTGCTATTTTTTCTGAGGAATTCGTTTTACCATCGTCAAACGATATGTTTGGGGTTCCAAGCACTATGCTTTGGAATGATCCCCAACTCTAATCAAAAAAGAAGTTGTGTCCTTCAGATCAGATCTTTATGCAGCTTAGAGCATCTCTTCTGACAACGAGTGGTTCACTTGGAGCATCTCATTTCGCCTCGAAGGGTGGCAATCTTCTGGGAGAATGGGTGCTTCTCGATTGATGTATATATATAAATGACATTCAAGGTAGCTGTGGAAGGCCATGAAGATTCCATGTTTCACCTATTCAATCCTTGTTTAGGTCTCGCTGTTTGTTATCAGGCATCAAGAACCAGGCATGCGAGTTTTCCTCTACTCAAACAAGCCTATTTCAGATTGACATACGCCATTTGGCTGGGAGAACCATGACTTAAAAGCCCTAAACAGGGACCCCACCTTGTCGGAAAATCCCTCCCAAATGAATGGATGATCATTCACCCATACTGAGACACCTTTAACGGGTATCAAAAGAAATCTGCATTCAAGGATGAGCTTGAGTTCAAAGCCTCCTTGCCGGCGGATGAAGCGGCAGTGCGCCAACTCCGAAACGTACGTTGGAAGAGAAAGGTGTTTTTGTTTAACAAAATGAGTTGGAAATATATAGTATGTGTTACATTTCACACATAAGTACATGTTCTTCTGAACACCGATTTCTTTGTACATTCGGACTCTTATGTGTATAGTACAGCATACCCTGGCACATATATACATACGTGCGTCTATATGTACATACATATATGTGTTACAGATATAGATATTTGTATACATGTACAGATTTGAACAAGTATGTATATTATATTAGTGAGCATTAACCTTTCTTAGTATCTACTAGTTATGCCCCTGTAGAAAGAGGTGGGGTACTGCTGCTGCTGCTGCTGCTGCCGCTGCTGCAGCAAGAACAGTCCTTTTTGTAAATGTCGTCATCCTGATACTTGTAGCCGTAGCAAGAGTAGGAGGAGAGGTAGGAGGGGAACCATGCCGTATAACCCGGACCAGAACGTGGAGCCCCTATATCTGTTTGTGCCTTTTTTTTCCAACATACACAGGTCGAACTGCTTTTATGTCTATACGCGTACTTTTATTTTGACTTAGAGATACTTGCATGAAGCCATGTTTTTGTAAACATAGATGGATGCGGCACGCACACATTTGCGCAGTTTTATTTCAAGAATGCCCACACCAGCCAGCGATACATAATAAATATGTCAAAGCGCGTCCATTCGCAGATGCTCAATGTAGTAAAAAGTTAAAGCGCGCATAGGTCCGGAGAAGTAGGCAAAAATAAACAGGAATATGCATTTATTTCTGGAAGCAATTGATTAAGCCAAAATATGCCAAAATAAAATGCGTGTAGCCAGTCTAGCTATGAACAGCAAAATTTTGACATAATTTACTAGGGTCGTTGCAGATGTCCTAGGTACTCAACGAGAGTAACTACTACTACTACTACTACTACTACTACTACTACTACTACTACTACTACTACTACTACTACTACTACTACACTACTACTACTACTACTACTACTACTACTACTACTACTACTACTACTACTACTACTACTACTACTACTACTACTACTACTACTACTACTAAGTCACTGGCGATTCACGAATCAAATCCAACACAGGAAAACACAGTGCTGGCACCAAGAGGGTGCAGATCAGTATCATGTGATGATTCTTCAACAAAACCACGTATTTGTTTGAATGTGTCATCAATAGTTGATTGCTTACTGAAGAAGAAAAAGTGAGGCAAATTCCATTATTAAAGTTGGCTGGAATCTTACAACTGAGGGGGCACCTCTTTTGGCCCTTTTGGCTGTGTTGTCCCCTGTAAGCTTCCTGTTGGAGCTTGAGGTACCAATAAGAGAAGATGAAAAAGAGAAGAAAATGTCCGCAGAGCCGGAAGCTGGGTTTAAAGATCCATCGGTCACGAATAAAAGGGGGGGGGAACTTGTGGAATGAAAGTTATCACTCAAGAAGGAATGTTTGAAACCTCTTAGAAGGAGAACTTTGGAAGATTAAGGGTCTTCTCACTGAGAACCAAACTTCGCAATTCGCATTTGCTTTGTGATCGTCTAATTGATGGTGGAGTTTCAAAAAGGGAGTTATGTCTCGAATGACGGTTTACTGGCAGGAATCCTCCCCAACACGCGGTCAATCACGTTGATGACTTGTTATGTTCTACCCAGATGTTGTCATGATCGGAATTTCTGCCGGAATCACAGGTTTCAACTAATAAACCAGAAGCTACCAGGTTGATTCTTGACAGCAACGAATCCAACCGTTTACCAACAGTTTTCTGAAAAAGATGTGGGAATTCTCCTCGTCAAAGGAAAAAATATGTTATGGAATTTGGAGGTTAGATTTAACAAAAGTTCCAGCATTATAGATACGGTTAGGCTAAGGTATAAAATGGCATACCCAAACGTCAAACTGTGCAGTTAATCCAAGGAGCCAGTATCCTTTGGTTCCTTTGAAGTCACAGTTCCCATCAGAGGCCCGTCAGGGATGGTGCGTATGATGGGGATGCATGGCAACCTCAAGGGTTACCTCATATTTGGAGGATCATCCCAGGACTCGTAAGTGGGTTAATAACCATGATTAGTAAGTCCCCTAAGGTTCGGGTTCCGGGACCCCTTACCGGCTGTTTCGTGGCCTATCAATGGGGTTACTAACTAGTTACCAAGTGGGGCAGTGCATGTTTTAATTATAAATCTGTTCTCGACACGTTGATTTCCAAGAGGATTTGGAGCTGTTTGGAGGAGTAGATCAAAGGGTCATATATGAATTATGGCCTATAAATAGTCAAACTGGAGATACTGGATGCGGACGAGGGGTTCGCAGGCTGGTGTTGTTTGCTCATCAGAATCCATTGAAAGGTCATTGTGGTGAAGTTTTTCTTTTCTTGTGAAAATGGATGCAATTCCTAATAGTTCATTCTGTACGTGTCCTGGCTTGTATTTCAAGACTGATATGCTGATAAAATAGATGGGTTTTCCCGTTTTACGCCAAAAATTACGTTCCCTCGATCTTCACGTTTGGAGGGGTGGCCAGTAGAGTCCAAACATGGCTCTAGGTATGTATTGCATGCTACTATCCACATACCGTCATCGGTCGGAACTCCAGATAGCGTTTGGTCGGTAAGGTAGTGAACTCTCAAGCCTAGATGAAGTGACGCAAGGTATCCACTCGAGATTGATAGGATCATCAGGTCTTATCTTGTCCGTACAAAGGGCAGTTGTTTTTTTTGCGGTCAAATATCCAACCATAAAGAAACCATTGATTCGAAATGTGAAGAGGGATCAATGGTGTTTTTTTTGCACTGGTTGTTGGGGTTACGGTTACTGCAATGAAAAAGAAGGGAGATTCCACACCGGAATTTTTTGGGGGAAAGAAACCCCAAAAAGTCAAAACCAGTGGGCTACGTACCCAAGGGGTCATGTTTAATTTGATAACCAAATTGGAAGATTTGATGCACTCTCTGAAACTAAGATAGCCCATGAAAATAGACCATACCAACAGGAAATTGGCATTCCAACCATCCATTTTCAGGTTGTTAGGTGACCAAACTGCAAGCCTCATGACTCGGTGGTTGTTGAGTCTTAGGGAATCTTCCAGAAAAAAACGCCAAAAATATAGATCTGGGCTTTTGAGCTTCCAGAAAATCTCTAAACCAAATGGGATTTGTGTCAGGTGATGTTTTACTTTCTACCATGATAATCACCATTTTGAGGAGTAATTCTGAAGTTTTTGTTCAAAAATAACTACAAAAAACAAGAAAAATGTTTTGACCTTACCCAGATACATTGCACTTTTTGATTGTTTTTTGTATGCAAATATGATGCACCCTCCGTTTGGTATTTTTGTTTGGCGTTTGGCATTGCTTCCCTGCTAGGTAAGCCGTTGGGCCTTGAACTGGATAGTACCGCCACGGTGAGAAGCAAAGGTGGGGAGTTTTCGCCATGGGAAAGGGGATGAGAAGTTGCAAAAGTGGATGGAAAAAGTCAAACAGGTTTCTTGGAATTCTGAAAGATTTCAATTGGAAATGTTATATATATACCTGGTTCTATATAGTGGATATTATATAGATATACATTTTAGTTGTTTCAAATTCTTATTCAGAGTCTATCTCGCCGTGAGAAGATGCTGGATGTGAGATACCGAGCGGCCAAAGGGATGATGGGAGGCATTTGGACACCCCCATCCAGGATGCCCTAATGATGAAATCGTTGGCACGATTTCCTCGATGCGTGGTTTTATCTTGAAATTTTGACTGTATGTGGAAATTTAGATATAAGTATATATATTTACTCGTACATATACAGTAATACATATTTGCAAGAAACTTCAAAGTTATTGCGTTCCTGCGATGCGATTTGGAATTTCGTCCTTTGCCAGGGATCGTTTAACAAGCTTAAACAACATGAATTAAGTACCTACTTCCAGTCAGGATGGCAGAGAAATGGGACAAAGGCAAATGTTTTTAGCGACTTCCGGTCAGACTGGTGATGAAAAAAAGGGAATGAACCCAGTGTAAAAACCACATGACTCTATTCAAAAAGTCGTTTAGAATATAGCCACAGGTTGAAATCATCCGTGACTCCTCATTCTCTGCGAGTCACGGCCCCTTTTGAACATCTTGCATTGAATTATCAGATGACAGCAAAGTGGTTGCCATCAGAGTTCCTTTTTGAGTTTGCATCTTGCCAGCATATATTTTTGACTGCCTGGTGTGTTCCGCAATCCAGTAGGTATCATCCACGAGTCCATGGACAGCAGTTTTTTTTGGGTTTTATTTCCCCTACGCCTCAGGTGGTTTGATGGTGAAGGCTATCAAAGATGGTGCCATCAAAGACTTTAATGACAGCAATCCTTCTCAGGATGGGATTATGTTCGGATATGGGAGTTGATGGAAGAGAAGAAATCTGACAAACCAGTCGAAACAAATGAACAAATGCTGGTGATGGCCAGAATCCTGAAACTGTTGATATGATAAATCTCCCACTGTTTACACTACTTTTATCCATCCCAACTGGTCCTGGAATTCTTCTATCAACGGTAGTACAAGGAAAGTGTTCAGCAGCTCATATCAACTGGTAACGGGGTTCCTTCTCGACATCAAAAACTCGACTCTAGAGCCAACGAAAAAGAAAACTTACACTGCGTGCTGCTCACAAACCTTCCGCTAGTCCACAAGAAGCAACTGTTAGCTTTCCAGACTTTGCAACCATGAAAACTGGAGATGGAGTGATTTGATAGTGATTTATGTAGAAATCATCATGTTCATCTTAAAACTCTAGGTGTCCTCAGGACTCATTGCTTGTCTTTTTGACCTCCTCAAGAGCCTGCACTTCAAAGAGACATTTTTGGAGTTATATGTTTGGAATGATGGTTACCTCAAAAAATGAAAGTATTTACAGTAAGTTTGCAAGTTTATGATTTCATGTTGATGTCGAAACATCTATCATATCGATCCATTTTAAAGTTTTTTCCAAAAAAAACAACTTTTGCCAGAGCTGCGAGGCCATTTGTTTGTATGATGAGTTTACCTTGGTGGATGAGGTGGGACTTGTGGTGAGTTGGCCATGTGAAGAGGTACAAAATCTCCACAGAAATCGACCGTTTTAGCATGGGTGTTGTATTATCCAATCGTTTTGAAATTGTTGGATTTTACCACTCCCAAAGTTTCACAGTTTTAGGGAACGAAGCTTGAAAAATGATGGATTTCCAAGACAGATCACACCTTTTCCAGGGGCTCATTGACTCAGGAGTGCAGAGTTTGCAGGGCTCATGACTTGATTAAGGTAATGCAACTGATCAAGTTTCCCAATTCTACCCTTGGAATCACAAGGAAGATAATGTCCATGTTGCATCGCTGGAGATTTTGGGGGAACTACTTTTTTGCCCACCAAAAAAAAGGGGGTCGGAAAAACAAAAGTCATAGGTTTGCCAAGAAAAAAATCCATGAATTTTGAGGTTAAACTCACTCCAGGTTCCCATTCGCCAGGTAACGGATAGAAAAGCCATGAAGACAAAGTTGAGTACCTTGGATCGAAAGTGAGTAGCTTCAAATGAGCAGCTGAGGGAGAAGGAGGTGTTTACAGACATTTAAAAGCAAATGATAGCCACTGCTGGGTTGCAGGGTGGGGGTTGAGTACAATCGCATACAATTGCCAGTTGGCATTGTGAGTTCCTTTTTTGAAATGTCGCCTGGTGGGGTTCATGTTTGGGTGGGTGGAGTTGTGATGTTTTTGGAAGAACCCTTTTGATTGCAGCTGAAACATGCAAAAAATGCTTCCATGGAACAAGGCGGGAATGGATGGAAAAGGCGAAGTTGATCAAAATCAGGAAATCAGGATTTCAGTTAGGCAAGGTTGGAAGTTGCCTTCCTATCAACTGTTGCGCTGGTGTTCCGCCATCGTTTTTCTTCAGCCTTTGGGTCGCACTGAGATCCTCATGTGACGAAGTTGCCCGAGATGTTGAAGTTAAGATTGGATCGACCTCGAGCTTTTGAGGCCCAAGGGTTGGCACCGGCGGGGTTCGGAAAAGGTGCTGATTTCAAGCATTTTTTGTTTGGGAAATGTCAATGTTCATGCTCCCAAAAAAGTCGGGCTCTGATTTGAGAAGCATATTTTTTTTCCAAAGATGTGGTCATATGGATGTGTTTTTTGGTAGATCAAGAGAAAGTGTGCCCAGACTGGTAGCTGTTTTTTCACCATTGCTACTAGATACTACTTTTTTGTGATGTACTGTAGTACTTTTGTGACAAATGGAAGGAAATTTTCTACCCGACCGCTTCTCACGGGAAATTTGTAAATGAGAGTTTACATGAAATAGCCTCACCTCGCCTCGCCTCTTGAAATATCTTTGGAACCCCAAACCTTTTCGTGGTGGTGGTATGGCCTCACAGAGTTTGCCAGAGAAACAAGAGATTAATGCACGGCCCGATGCATCAAGAATCAAATGCAGCATGTTTTGATTGAGTTTTCGACTTCCAAGAATAGATTTTGACTTTGAATCTCTAAGAAGATTCCTTTTTCGTGGTGGTTTATGGCGTTTTACAATTTTAATGTGTAATCTTTGATATGCTCTATCTTTGAAAAAAAAACTTCCAAAAATGCTTGGCATTTCAGCAAAAATGCTGCCAGATGCTGCAACCATGGAAAGTAAGGTTGGACCATCAGTGGCAAAGGCAACGAACATACAAGAAAACCAGTTGCAGCAAATATATAAATATATAAATCCACCACATTCCACCACAATACCACATGAGTTTCCCAAAAAATTGAATCATCCCCAATTTGTTTCATCCTAGTTCCTTTTTTGGCCGATCTTTTTTTCCAGCAAAAAATCATGGGATTTTTGGATTTTTTTGGTCGCGGAAAGGTGATTTTGGTGAAGCCGGGCATGTTGGGATTGAAATTAGAACCTCGGCCTTGGAGAGAAGGTTGCAGGGTGGGGTTATGGTTTTTAAGGTAAGTAGAATGTTTTCTAAGGAAACCCATAGGTTTTCAGATGGGTTTTGTTTCCTAACCGAAAACTTTGATTAATTCATGAAGTTCACTTCGCAGGGTGAGTAGCCAGACACCACTAATGAAGCACTTTCTTGCTATGAATTGGCCCTCTTACCTACCAAAGAGATCCAAATACCTCCGTGATGTCAATTCTTCAGGCCAAGTTCCATGGATGTCAATTCTACAACAACCAATCTGAGTAAAAAAAAACAGGAGAAATCCGGTCTGGAATGTTCAGGTTCATGTTTTTTGTAAACTGGACATTTCCATTCTAATGGATTGTAAACTATTCCGTACTTTTTCTGTATACATTGCAACAGTATAGTGGCCTCATCCGACACGTCCGATGGTGGTTTGGGAGGGGGGAACCTTGGAACCCTTACAAAATTTGGTATGATTCAGGTTGTTGAATCAGGTTGTTGAATCCTGATGCTTCATCTATGGAAGTTCCATCCGTTGTGCCAAGGATTTCAAAGCAAATTCTGCTGGTTCCGTTGCTGAGCTGCAAAGCATGTTGGTTGTCACCTGATGGACGTGGCTGTGTTGGAGAAGTACTCACTGAAACACATATTTTAGAAGTTAGGTATATGTGAAAGAGGTCGTGAAACCCATCAACTAGGTTTTGAATCTTATTGTTTGATATCAGATTATAATGTTTCTCATAGAGCTTCAGAGTCTTAAGATTGGGAGAGGCTCATTGTGAACGAATCCTACATGAAAATGTGTTTTTTCTCAATATCGGAAACGAGATCGGCAGGTTTGCTACAGAATGGATGGTTCCCCTTTACAATTTGAGAATGGTTTACAGTTCTTAAGATATTCTTGGATAAAACTGTTGGAGGATCTTGCTGAAGTCAGATTGGCAAGTTTTGGAAGTACTTCACCCAGATCGATGGGGCTTGGGTTGCTCCCTGATGTTGGAAAATTATTATAAGCACGTGACATTGCCCATGGAGATGATATTTTCTTTGTTGGTAGCTCACATGGTGTTTTCACCCACGTTGAAAGTCGAAGGTTCTGGTAGGTTGCATCACATCAAGATGATTCAGAGAAAGTTTTGAGGCACATATTTTTGAGGTTGCCCCAATGTCCCCTGGTCTGTCTCGTTGGATTTCTTCAAAGTTAGGAGAATGTAGACCTTTTGCCTCTCTGGTTTGGCCCCAGGTGAAATGGTGGTTGACGGGAGAATTCTTTCAAGAAATGACCCAATACCTTTGTTCATTCCAGTTGGTAAACTTTTTTTTGTTGACCTAAAAATCACATTTTAAGAAAGTGTTGAAAATTGCGGTCACTTTCTTTGGTGGAAGGTGAAAGTTCTGAACCTCTTCCTCCACTGAAGGTCGTTGAGGAGATTCTTCCTGACGGTTTGGTAACCAAATGGAATTCCTCGCATGTAGAATCGGAACGTGTCCGCCCAGGCGGTCGTTGCAGGGACCAGGGAGGATTTGTCGGAATAATGTGTATTTTGGCATGGCCGAGGCCAAAGAAAACAACCATGTCAAAATGCACTTGTAGATTTCTGTTCGGTGTTCGTAATGGACAATCTACCTGTTCCTGGTACATTCCTTGAAAAGGTAAGCAGATGTCCATGAAAAGGTGGGCGGATTTCCAGGCAGCTAAATTACCCGAAGGGGTGGGTATACAGTGATTTATTCAGAAAGGGTGAAGCCTTTTCGTATCTATATACACATACTTGCAGGTGTATGTTCTTATGTGTATTCCAATACGTTATACACAATCACATATGCATGCATATGTATGTGTGTGTATGTATATATACATATATATTATATATATCATTGTATACATATACGTATGTATTGCGCTGTGATTTCGGTGTATAGACAACATGTAGTTAGATGTATAGGTTAGGCCAATTATGATTCTTGAATGTCTTGGCGTAAGCACGCATGTACACACTGTTCATCATCTCAGACGAAAGCCAGAAACGGCTACCCCATGCTACACGACGCTGCTGTGTTTGCAGGTGATCGCATTATCGAGGTGAATGGAACAGCCTATGAAGGTGCAGCGCTTTTGTTCATGTTTCCAAACCCTCGCTTTTCGGACGTTGAACAAGGAACCAGCAGATAGGAACCATAGTGATTTCATGGGATTTCATCCTGAAAGGGGACTTCTTTTCATCACTTCCGGGAAGTACAACCCCACTTAGCTACTTCCATATTGAGTATCCTGGACCTCTAAGGAGCTCATCGGTGAGTTCCGGAGCTGCTGGTAGTGAAGCAAATCCCCATCAATAGACTCATAGATTTCTGGTCGGCTTCCAGTTGGAAACCCAACAATCCTGGAAGGAAGACACTGAAAAATATTGTTGTGGAAAACCTTAAATAATCATTCATTAGAACAAACCTCTAGGGGTAAAGTTAACAGGTTACCAGGAGATTCAATGACTAGGCGCGCTTGGGGATCAGTTTTTTTTTGGAGAGGTGCTTCTTGACATGATAATTATTCCATCATGGTGAAAAGGACTACAATCTTGCCTCGGATAATTATCTTCTCCGAGTGTTCAGTTCTTAGTGCTACATCAAAGCTTTCGTTGGGATGATTATGTTTTGGTAGATTACTCTTTTAAAGGACAAGTTCTAGCCAACCAGTTGACAAATATCGCATGAATTGACGAGTCTTTGGAAAGTCTCTTCCGAGCAGTGCGGAATTGAAGACCACATGTTAGATCTTTCTAGACATCAGCAGGATCCTGTAGATGGCAAACCCTCCTTTTCACAGAGTTTACCACAGCCACAAGGAGCCCTCTTTAGTAGGCAGATGTTCAGGAACTTAGCCCATGCTGTGTATCTCATGCATTCACCAAGATTCACCAAGATTCAGCAATTTCGAGATTGCTGACACATGGGTATGGCTCCAAGATATTGGACCACAGACCTATGAATTGAACCTACCAGTGCTATGATAAATGCGATAAAAGTGTGTTGTTAAAAGAAAAAGGCACCCTGATGTTGAGCCATGTTTGACATCTTTTGTTGTGGGACAGGTAGCGAAATGATGGATGTGCTGAAGACAGAGAATCGTTTAGAGCTCAAGGTACTCAAGTACCCCTGAGAGTGCGACAAACTTTTGTTACCTACAGGGTTAGTTGACTGTGTGAGGGTGAGCGACTCTGGGGTGTGGAAGCATCTTTTCTTCTTGTGCAGGCTGATAAGATGTCAAGGAAAAAACTTGAGAAGGTCGCTCACCTGATCGTAGAGGTCTGTTCCCAAACTCATTGCAGGTTAGTTTGCAATGTCTAATTGGATACTTCAGACGGAGTCTGAGGGACGATGGGACGTGGGTGTCATCAAACGATGCGCCGATGCACCCAAGGATTCAGTTTTGCGACATGGATATTTTGCATGCAAAAGGATGACCGGTACAAGTGCCAAGTGGGGATGTTACCCGTTGAATGATTTGATATCATCTTTATTCACCGCTCGATGTTGAGACATCGTAGATGGGGGCACAAGTTGGGCCATTCGTCAGCTGCATGATATGTAGAGCAATAGTCATGGTCCCACCCTATACCAAGCTCATGAATGAACGATAAGAAACCCAGCAATCAAAAAAGAAGAATCCACTTCTAACTCCTTCGCATCAATTTTACTCCCTATTTCTTTACGTCTTTGGGTGAGGGAGCATATGTCGGTGACGAAGGAATGGGGAAAGTGTCCGCTGAGTGGATCCCATCACCTAGGGTTACACAGAGATATGAATGGTCTATCAACAGCTTCTATGGTGCTGGTCAAAACATGGTTCTTTCTCGTGTATTTGTTTGTGGGTGTGTGCAGCACTTTTCCAAAAGGAAGTTACCCCCAAATCATCTACACCAAAGAAGACTATTCTGAAGGGAAGCCATCAATTTCAGATTGGGCAGCTCTTTCCTCTTCAAAAGATGTTAGTAGGTATGTCAAGTACGTCCATTGGTTCCATTTGTGACATATATTGAGGCAGAATAGGCAGAGACCACAGCCATCTCCAGTGAATGTCAACCACCATCATCATCATCATCATCATCATCATCATCATCATCATCATCATCAACCATGAAGACTATCAAACCACCTCTTTCATCCTCTTTCCAATTGCTCGCCTTGCTTTCCTCAGGTCCGTCCCCATTGCTTCAGATGTCCTATGAGACCACGATGCAATTCCTGTCCACAGCTTGTCAGGTCGAGTGGGTCCTGAAAGGGGATAATTCGCTGATGCTTGGGTGGTAGAGAGAGAGACTGCAAACACAAAATCAATCATAAAAATTCATAAAATGATGCCAAAACCTGAACTCTCTTTTCTTTTTGGGCAACCACCTAAAACATCCCAGCGCCTCAAAAACTGCACGAGCGTGGTTTGACACACTCGTCTTTGAAACAGAATTAATTGGCATTTCCACACCAAATGCTCTTTCAAGTGGCATCAAAAACCCAAACATGGCCCAAAAAAAAGTCGCTGTTGAATGGGGTTCTCGGCTTGGCCCCTTTGCCATGTTTGCAACGAGCAAGAAATGTCGGCATTGACTAGAACTCCAGCTGCCTACCATCCACGATGTCAAGAAGTTATTGCAAGTACGAAGCCGTTTTGATAATATGTGTTGACTCATTGAAAGCCGAAGTAGATAGTTCGTGCATGTTCGTGAACCGGAAGACTTGCCCGACTCATCAAAAGGAGAGTTTCTAAAGATCAGTATAGATGTTGGTAGCACAATCCCTCCCAATCATGGTAGATGTCTATTTTTGATGCTAAGGATGAAGGAATCTCTTTGAAGATTTTAAGATGCCTCAAGTGGTGAAAAAATACACTCATTGCTTGGAACAGTCCTCTTAGGGTTCCTTTAACGGCAGCTTATTGTCAGGAGGGGCTTTTCGACAATATGGCATCTCCTGTCTCTTGGCAAAAAAAACAATCCAAGTGGATCAACTACGGCTCTCGGTGTGGAAGTTCAACACAGGGCCACAACAATCTGATGTCTCAAAGAAAATATCCTATTTCTGGGGTCCATTTTCCATGTCCAGCCACTCTTGCTTTCACCGTTGGCTTTCATTTTTCCTATCCAAAATGACGAACGACGGGATGTCGTAGACCCTCCCCATGCATGGATCATTGGAACTTCAGTTAAGGCCAGTTCCATTGTGTTGGGCAAACCACCAGAAGTGGGGACTGGCATTGCCCGGGGAGCCCAGACGGAGGATGGCAGAAGGACCCTCGCCATTGATTCTGTGCATTTTGATTATGTGGAGGATGAAAATCACGGAAAAGTCGGCTGAAAATCTCAAAATCCTACAGCCTATGGTTTTCCGATTCCTTGAAACCATGCTCTTGATTTCAGTTTGCCCAAGTTTGCACCAAATCTCTCTCAGGTGGTTGTCTTAGTATAATGGCATAATTGGAACTTGGCAAATTGTTTGGCCCAAAAGTCTGTAAGTCAAAGATGCACTAAGATGTGGAATCCACTTTGTGTATCCCTATATCATTCTTGTTGTCCAAATTTGGAAGTCATTCGGATTTTATTGGGATCATTAGATTAGAGATGCCTTAAGGGAATTTGATTCCAACTTGAGTTCCTTAAGCCACACTTCTCCTTGTCTCCTACACGTTTCTGATGCGCTTTAGGTGAATATCTTGGTGGACCTAGACCCGCCAGCCGGGGGACTTGATGAAACCAGATGAATCCCTTTTTTGGTTCAACTGAATCAGCTCACCAAAACGACCTGATTTTAGGTTGGTGAAAAATAAAGGTGTATACATATATATATATATATATGCACTCACATATACGGTAGGTATAGCATTGGATGTGTTCCAAAAAATCAATAGGAAGTTTATGAAAATCAGATGCCAAATCACCACAGTTTTGTTTTTCTTAATTCTTCCCTTCCTCCCAATATCAGCCAGTTCAGAAAAGTGACCCCAACTGTAGTGGAAACGATCATCTTGAGAAACAACTCAAGTTCGATTAAACAATGATTCTTGCAGGAAGGATGAAAATTAAGATCTCGGAAGAAGCTACTGGGATATGATCAAACTCAGTGATTGGTTAGCTTGGTTAGCTACGATCAATAAGTAAATCCAAGTCATTTTTCCATCAGCTTATCACGTCTCTCCCACGGAGCTGCAGCATTTATCTTACCCAGAACTTGGATGTCTGACAACACAATCCCAAGAAAGGGGGGGAGTAAGATTGGAGTGTGTATCCATGTTCTCTTAAGAAATGGAATGGGGATATGATGGGATACGGGTTAAATGGATCCATTCCCCATGGATTCAGGTTCCGGCCATGATTCAAGGTTTGGGTCTGATTACTCGCACCTGTGGAAGGTTCCGAAGGGAACAGGTTGTAACCCGTTGCGAGAAAAAGTAAACTTTGATTGAAGTTCTTTTTTTGTGGCTACAAAATAAACACGTTGATGTGCAAGGGGTCCAGAACAGTTGTCATTTTTTGTTACATGACTGCTTTCTCAAGAACAGATAGAAAAAAGCTTCACTGCAAAAGATTAAGGAAGAATGGAACCAAGAAAAGGACTACTCTGCGCATGCTTTGATTTTGGAACAAAGGGAATGTTTTACACACTCCACACTGGTAGTCTTTCCTTGTTCGTTGAATCACCAATTTAGATGAGTGCTGATTCGATGACCAAGGATCCTCCTTGGAAGAAGCAGAAGACCTTTGAGTTCTGAGCAAAGCAATGCGAAGCAGCGGTCCGAAGCAGTTGGAGCCAAGTGAATGGTAGAAACCCCCCCTTTTTGTGCAGTCTCAGTACCTTTTTCTCGAACCTCCCCTCAATTTTGTGAAGAGTATCTCCAATTTGAACTATTGATGCGTGTGAGCATGAGATACTTCATGTACACTTTCCATGTACACATGTATACAGAACCATAATATTCTTGCAGATCTTAAGATTGTTGACAGGCTTTCCAAGGAAGTTGTTTCAAGTTAACCTAATCTGCAGCATCAATTTTGGTGAGACTCTCCGAAAGTCAAACGTTGTAAATTCACGTCCTTGTGTACACCACCCTGCTCAAATCTTAAGAGGACCGAGGACCATTTGGATCATTCTGGATCTGGATATAAGACCAATTTTGGACTAAATACGTAGCACAGAACTGATCCGAAGCAGTGCCAAAAACCGCGAGGTTGTTATTGGCAAAGGAAGGGTCAATTTTGCATTCAAAGGGGATTCATCCTTTGGGATGATTGTAATTCTATCAGGCTTACAATTCCATCCATATAGGATTTGATTTTGTTGCTCAAAAGCTAATTCTGCCACACTTGCAGACTGCCACATGTCTCATGTTGGGCACTGCGACTGCAACTTGCAGTATAGGACGGCGAAACAACATTAGACGTGGGTACAAAGACCGTTTGTACATAGATTTCGATTCTGATAAATCCAGAAGATTGCAAAAATATCATATAAAAAAATGTAATATATAATTGATAATTAGTAAAAAGATAAAATCAATATTTTATATTAATGAATATCTTTTATCAATATACCAAGTATATATATATATATTTAAATAATTTAAATTAAAGATAATAATAA